>CM016562.1:22183026-22345619 GCA_003412495.2 Echium plantagineum | reverse complement strand
CCCAATTTTAGTATTTATTTACGTAAACCACCAAAATATTATTTAGGGACCAAATGAGCACCCGCTATACACTTTCAGGGACCATTTGCGCATCGGTCCACTTACGAGGACCAAACTGCAACGGTCATCCACTTACTGGGACCATTTCAGCAATTACCTCACAAAATCATTGCCTGGCTCAGCACAATGGCGTGAACATCTTGCAATAATGATCAGTTTGAGAACCCTCCCACATATAGTTAATGTTGCTTAAATTCACGAACCATAAGCCATAAAATAAACATGAAAATAGTGTAGCACAAATAAATAAAACTTTTGGTAATGGTAAGCTCATATGGGAGCTTTACTAAATGTATAATGCTATAAATAATTATGTTATACATTAATGCAACGAGAGCTACATTTTCTGAAAAATAGTATTTCAGTTAACAGAAAAATATACTATTTAAGGGGCGTTTTGGAAGAGGTGTGAAGTTTACCAAGAAAGGCACAAACTATATGTCTTTCACACTAGATCCAGGCAAAAGAATCTTACCTGCTTCAAACTACCATAAACCACAACAACTGTCCAAATTTTATTTTGAAGAAGATCCCAAATACCACGACATCAGCAATTTTCTAAACAAACATTGTCTCATACAAATCGTGGCCGGAGTCGCCATGGCAAATGTTCTTCTGCAAACTTTTCATGACATGGTAAGAGTAATTAAAGAAGAAATCCTTTGTAAGATGAACCATGCATGTGAGCTTCATTAACCTGTCACATAAATATTACTCCCTCCGTTCGAAAAAAAATTGTCACATTTTGACTTTTAGTGGTCAAACATTACAAAATTTGATCATAAATTCTTATCAAACTATAAGAAATAATATAGTCTTGGGGGATCTTATTAGATTCGTCTTAATATATATTTTTGAAATATCAAATTTTTATAATTTTTCGCATGTAGAATAAGAGATATTTATGTTCAATTCTTGTTTTGTTGACCATGAAAAGTCAAAATGTGACAATCATTTAGGGACGAAGGGAGTATTTATTACTGCGAGTAGGATATTACACTTTTAAGCAATTCAAAGCCATACATGATTTACATATAATTTCATTAAGCTAAGCAGACTTCAGATTCACTATTACTAATTGCAAGTGGAGCATGAGGAAGCTTTCATGGTCTATTTCAGACCATGAAAGCCCAATGTTTAGACAAAGACAATGCTTGCCACCCCCTGGAAAAAATCAGATCAGTGAGTAAGTCAGAAAGGTAAACAAAGATTAAGGGAAAACTATTAGGAATCTCTAAACAAACCACTTAAATACTCCCAATAAATGGATAAATTTTCGAACTTAGAATGAGTCTTATGATAAAGATCACATCTTATTATACATATTAACCAAGCTTAAAGATGTTATTCTCTCAAAGTTGCTCTATTTGCAATTAAATATTGCACTGTTTCAGTTCCTCACACACTTTGCTTGAGACATCATAATTATTTTTAGTTAGAATTAGTTGGAGCAAATTGTCGAAATGGTCCCTGAAAGTGGGTTCAGATTGACTTTTGGTCCTGAAAGTACAAAAGTTGCAAATTAGTCCACGATATTGGTCAATGTTGCAGATTGGTCCAAAATTTAACGGCGCTGTTAAATGTTAACGGCTCACGCGTCTCGTGAGTTACACGCATTGTTAATAAGTTAGACCCATAATAATAAAATTAGCTTAGGAGTGAACTACAATCGTCATTTGGGCGTTTAAATTAACACCTTAACTAACTTTGGACCAATTCGCAATAGTTGGCTAATATTGTGGACTAAGTTGCAACTTTTGTAGTTTTGAGGACCAAAAGGCAACCTGAACCCACTTTCGGGGACCATTTCAGCAATTTGCTCGAATTATTTGCAAACCCAAATGAGGAAGGAATCCGAGAGATCAATTCTTGATTAAAATTGCAAATCACCTAAATATGAATCGTTATCACACAAAACTAATATTAAAAAAATCCTAAAATTTGAAGTGTCTCCGAGGTGATTAGGAAATTGAGATGGTTGATAACCCTAAATCCAATTGGTAGTAAGTTATTTGTTAATTGCTTTAAATTGATGAATATAAATTAAAAATCAAAACATACCCACAAATGACGTGATCCTGAAGATCGTTCCCTATCACTAAATTACATCGATAAGTTAGCAAATAGGTGAATTATTTCAATTAGAGTTGTTAAGAATCTATGGGTTCCACTCTATGGGATGTGCATCTTAACACTCCCCTCACGTGTAAGCCAATCGTCGGCGGAATTTTTCCTCTCCAGTATTAATTTGCGGAACAACATCGGCGGAGTTACACGTGCCCCAATAACTCGGTCTGGCTCATGATACCATGTTAAGAGTCTGTGAGTTCCACTCTAAAACTAATTGGCAATAGAGACAGTAGCCCAAAATCTTATATATTGACCCGGAGGACATCGACTTTCTATGTGAGATGTGCATCTTAACAAAAACACAGTTATATGCAATTAAACGAATAGTAGCATTCACATAAATTCATGTTTGTACCAGTTTGTGGGGTCTCAAGAATTGTCAAAATTGCTGCTGCGTATGAGAAAATCAAGCTAATATTATGGAGGGATTTTTCGGTACATCATATATTAGGTCTTGCATCTTGGTCCAACCATATTGCACATTTGTAGATTTCGAATATAAAGGTCATGAAAAAAATGTTTGTGGTTAGTCATTAGTGGGTTGGAGAAGGTTACTATGAAATGTTGATTTGCAGCAACAGGGGTATGGGTCACGGTGGGGAGTAGAACAAAGTAGGGAAGTTGTAGCGAAAGAGGCGGCGTAAAGAAGGAGAGGGGAGAATGGGGAGGGGGGGGGGCCGGCGGTTGGAAGTGCACACGCGCCTAACGGTTATAGACAAATGCATGTAAATCAAGCGCATTCCTTTTTTATATAGTCCATAAAATTGTAGATTAGTTTCATTTTGGTGATGACTTGAAAACCGATATACTACAAATAATTCAAAGTAAAACTTACATTAACACTTATTAAAATAGACAGACCTTTGTTTTTGTCATAAACAGTAATACAACAACAAAAATTTCATAAGCAAAATGGAGATAGTAGTAGGTATCGATACCAAATATATCAATAATAAATGGAATTTATGTATGTACCTTAACCATTGCTAGCAATATAAAATAGACTTTAGACTCTCGTGTTGATAATGCGTTAAGTATACAATAGTACATTAAATATATGAAGAAACCATCTATTTATAGGTTTACTCTCATATCCAAGAGGTAGCTAACACTAATGAACCTTTAATAGAAACATACCAATGGATATATATCTTTAGTGCTATCCTTATTGCTAGTAAAAGACGTCCACAAATACATGTAACAACTTATGCATATTTTGATATTAAAAATGATTTCGATACTCACTCCGTTACTAATTTACAAAAAAAAAAATGATTTCAGGGCACATAGACATTATAGAACATTCAAGGGACAATATATAAAATATCAGCATAATTTAGGGGGCGACTTGCCAAAAAGCAATAAGATATTACTAATAGATGATGGATAATGAGATGTAATCTAACATCTTTATTCAAATTGTGATCTATTATCATTATTTAAATGTAAATACCAATGTTCTTACATTCTGTTCGAACGTTATAATGTGATATTATATAATTCATCCTACCTAAGCATAATTTTGTGAAAAGATTGGGTGCATCAATAATTCGGTGCATCAGGTGTATCAGGTACCCATTTAAAAGGTTTTACGTGGGTACTGTACCCACTTGAAACTTCATCATTGGTACTTGTACCCAAATTGTACTATAACAATGGTACAATACCACATATTTATCAATCCTTGATAAATATGTGGTATTGTACCATTGTTATAGTACAATTTGGGTACAAGTACCAATGATGAAGTTTCAAGTGGTACAGTACCCACGTAAAACCTTTAAATGGGTACCTGATGCACCTGATGCACCGAATTATTGATGCACCGAAACCGGACTCCATAAATTTGATGTAAAAAATAATATAAGGAATTTTTCGCAGCCATTTTTACAAAATGAAGGTAAATATATATGAGTATAGTTGTGGGTAATTATTGTAACAACTATTATAAAAATTAAATAGTTTCACTAATTTTTTGTTATTATAATTACATAGAAAATGGATTTTAAAATAACTTTGTTTTTCTTGATTAGATTTATGTATCAAATTAACATTTTTATATTGTAGTGGAGAAATTTGGAAGAAGGCAACCTTTGTGTCTTTATCAATGTAAGGGACATTCATGACAATTTTGACCACGTGAAAACACTATTTTGCCCAAATCATCTTCTTCAACTCACCACAACAACCTTTAACCAAAAACCACCACCCTCCTTACAATCACCATCTACCTCACCACCACCACCACCAAACACCTCAAAATGTATAAATTAACATACACAATACAAATAACAAAGAATCCATGAAAACGTGACATCTTCTTCTTTTTCACTTTCTTCTTCTTCACAACACCACCACACCACATACCAAAATACTCTCTTCCCGATCCACCCCCTCGCGCGAACACCCTCTTATGTCCCCCGCACCCTCGCCCTTACTAGATTTTGCCCCCACCCTCGCCCACTGCTGCAAATCGCCTCCCGCCCGCTGCTCAAAATCTTGCCCTCACCCCTACCGCTCCCTCTTCTTGGTTGGTAATGTATGGTGGTTGGTGGGATAAGGTTTTTAATTGTGGATGTTTGGTGGAAAGGGTTAGTGTTGAGTTAGATGGTACTGGTGGGGAGGGTGACGATTGGTGGTTGAAAGTTGGTGTGGTGGTGTTGTGGTTTAGAGTGGTGAACATTTTGGTAGAAATGATGGAAATTTGCATAAAGAGGAAAAAGAGAAGAAAGAAGAACCAATTGGGGTATTTTAGTATTTTTACATGGTCAAGCTGACGTTTAGACAAAAATGCCTTAGATTGATTTAAAGAAAGCACAACGTGCAATTCTTCCAAATTTTCACTATTGTAGTGTCCTTTTTAACCAAACTATTGTATAATTTTGATATTATCAAGTGCCCCAAAAAATTATTAAATATGTTATTCTAAGTTTGTTAATTTTTTACATTAGTTCGTGGGCTAATATTACGCTTTAGAGGGCAAGATGAAAAAATGAAATTTAAAGGGCATATTAGGGCTTAGCAAAGTAGTAGGGGATAGTTCAAAATTTTCGTCATAGTATAGGGGCAACAAGAAAATATAAATTGTGTCGGGGCTTGATGATAAGTTAAAAGAATAGGACCTACCAACCCTGGTCACAAAGCTCACTTAGAGCATTTGCAACAGACACCCTAAACCACTTCCTATTTCATATTTGGAATAGGAAAAGCATAAAAAGCAAAAAAGTATCAAATATCAGATTTCCTATTTCTAAAATTTTCCTCAAATATTATAGGGAGTGTCCTATATTTACACCCTCCCCAAACCACTTTTGTTCTTTATATTAAGTGTTGTAAGTTATAAATAGGGAATCTGAATTTGTGTAAAAGTTAAAACATACTTCTTAAATTTGATAAAGTAGTATGAGGAGTTGATTTTAGGGAAAAAATTTGGGTAAGCTGCTGCGAATGCTCTTAGGGATTGTTGTATATATACTTTACTATATCTAGTTATATTCATCTTGTAACTAATGAGTAAAGTTACATATCAATGATTTAATAGCCTTGTCGTATTAAACTTAAATTTCTACTAAGAAGTCTTGATTTAACTTTTGCTAGAAAAATGTTATATTATACTTTTTTTAAAATACTCGCTCTAAACTATTGTATTAATTATAAATTTACGTATTCATTATTTATAGTACTCATTGCTAATTTTCTTCTTTTTTGAAAGTAAAAGTTAGAAGGATGAGTTGTTATTTGAAGTGTCTTTAGCAGTGATGACATGAATTAACTAATACTCTCTCAATCCCTAATTGATTGACATATTTTGATTTTCATGATCAACAAAACACGATTTAAACGTAAATATCTCTTATTCTACATTCGAAAAATTATAAAAGTTGATATTTCAAAAATATATATTGAGACGAATCTAACAAAATCCCACATGACTATATTATTTCTTATCATTTAATGAGAATTCTTGATCAAATTTTTTAACGTTTGATCACAAAAATCAAAATGTACCAATCATTTACGAATAAAGCGAGTAACATTTAACAGTCACATGGTTGCACAAAGAACAAAGGTGGATCCACTTTCTTAGACAACTTAGAGATTCGAGTGGGGGCAATGTTATAATTAACCAGAGGTTAGAAGCACATGTGATGTTTAAAAGTTACATATGCTCATAGAATCATCAATAATTGTATACTTGCTTCTTGGGACCCTTTTAACTTTACTGTCCAATGGCTCATTTGATACCCACAATTTCTTATGTTGTTTGAACAAACATCAACACATTTTCTAACTCGCACGTTGAATTTGTTGTTAAGTGTGTGTTAGGGTGAGCTATTTCAAATATTTCTTTTCATGTTTTTACCCAAAAATATGTTAAATGAAATAACCAAAATAACGTTATTGACAAGTCACGTGCCCTCCATGATATTATTAACTATGGATTCACATAAACATTTTGAAACATATGTGATTGATCGACAAGGACTGTCTTGAAACATAGTTGATGTACTGACAACATTTTGTAAATATAGGCGATTGTTGTATTTTAACATAAGACTTTTTAGTCTCTTGCCCCATATACTAATTTTTAATTTTCTATCTGGTCCTCCCGTTATCAGTTTGTTTCAGCCTTTACTAAATATGGTTTACAAATAATTAAATAGTATAAGGATATAACATAAATTTGAGACAGATAGTTATAGGACCACAAAGAAAAATTAAAAAATAGTATAAGGACAAACGGCTAAAGCGCCTTAACATAAGTAATAAAGTTATCACCAGGCGATGCTCGACATTCCTTGAACGTGGTTTCAAACCACAAGTTCGGTTTTGAACATTTTTGCAAAGTTGTCCTATTGTCTTTATGACGCCCGATGAGTTTCAATCTGTTGAGATACACTAGCATAATTATGCTGCTTAAACATGATCGGTCTCGACCTTACTTGAACAGGATTTGCGATATAGGCTGGCTCGTAAGTCGTACCTTTTTGTCCTTGAGTTCTAGGAAGACGAGAAATCAAACCCGGTGAATGAGTAATGACCATAAGATCAGAGTATGATTAATAGATTTGTCTAAACACATGTAAAGAATGTAGCTATTTGGTATAGTCGACTAGCCAGCTTCTTCGTTTTGTTTCAGTTGAGTGGTTCTTCCAACAATGATGAATGATGCTTAGAGGATCGAAATCTTATGTCTTAAGCACAGCATGATTAACAGTCCTCGAGTCCCAAGTTCATCGTGGATGATCATTTCTACCCCTTAAAAATATCCAGGGAACCAGATTGCAGAAATCAAGACTTTCAGCAGTAGTTGTTACGAAACTGGATAACGCGCAGGCAAATAGTGCACGATGCACAACATTCTTTGGTAGTGGCGAACAGGGTAATCCCAGTTTCGGTAGAGACTAACCGGTGGTAGAACTGAATTATCATATTGATAGTAATGTACGTTGAAAATACATAATATTCCCAATGTGCAAGTAAAATGGGAGAAGAATACAAATATCGGTGTTCTTTGCCTATTAATAGTTCTTTTCCTTCTAAATAGTAGCCTGCTGCAAGCTAATACTATTAACTGATGCGAGTATTGCTGAGCGCGGATGGTAAAGAAGGTCGATAGCCAGGGTGAGAATCTCTACAACCAACAACAAGAACTACCGGCAGATGATTCGTGCACCTACATAAAAGGATAATAATCAATACGACATTTTGTACTAAGTATACAAACATACATTGCAGCAGAATGGCAGTATGGCACTGAATGCTGAATTACATAAGCTAAAGAGGCGATATACCATTGTCTTACAACTTGAAGTTATTCGACACAGATCTTCTTGTGGGTGTAATTGACCCCCGTATCACCCTTGACAACTTGGCCCTTTCCTCGGAGTACCCTATTCACAGGAAAGGTCATGAGCCCAATATTAAGTGATACATACTCAAACACATACGAAATGGGATGCTAAAATGCAGAATCTGGAAGTAAGGTTGACTCCGAACTGAATCCTTAAATATTCAACCGCCATCTTTACATGTGCATTTTCATTTTCGGAAGTGCCCTAGACAAAATTAGTTGAAGGGAGTGTTAGGATTACCATTGAGTCGTTAACAGTCCTTCAACCCCAACTGGACCTCTAGCATGAACTTTGCTCGTGCTTATCCCAACCTAAACAAATGAAGTGGAGTGAGTGAGAGGCCAGTTAATAACAAGAATCGATGGAAAATAAAACTATAGTGGGTTAATGCAAACCTCTGCTCCGAGACCGAAACGTGCTCCATCACAGAATCGTGTGCTTGCATTGTGAAAAACAGCAGCACTGCGTAGGCAAATTTTAAAGATATGTAAGAACTTCCCAAGATCAGCAATATAATTTATCAGTTGTGTTTATAGTTAAGATCAACTAAAGTTTGGGTGGGTTTGACTCCAGTTTCTACCAGGGGGCGGGGGTGTGATCGTTGAGGCACTTGCATATGTTATTACATATCTGCCACCAACATTGTAACACACTGATGGCCAGAACTCTTTATGCATTACAAGAAGAAAAATCTCCTATGAGATTTAGACGAGAACAGCTTGCTAGTTCTAGTTGCCAAAGTCCATAGTAGTGTTACCTGTCAACCTGTCGTAAGAAGCATTCAGCAACTTCCGGATCGTCAGCAATAATGCATTCAGTATGGCCACTGAAAAGATATCGAACAAAAGTCAGATATTTTCTAAGAAATATATGCAGAGGTTGCAAACTTGACTTGCCTTCCATGCTGATTTATGTGCTCTATGGCAGCATAGACATCGTCAACAATTTCAATCGTGCAACTCCTAGAACTGTATTCGTGATGGAATGTGTGTGTCTTTTCGATATCCAGGATAGCACAGGCTTTGGGCCCACCAAATAGAGTTACACCTACAATCGATGAAAAAACCATCTCAAGTCTGTATACTATAACCCATGTTTCGGTTTTTCCCCTGCTGCAGTCTCTAAGTGGAGTTTCTTTTATAAGCTGTAAGGGAACTCGATAAAGTATTCAACAATGAACTCAAAGTTCAAGGAACATACTATTTGATACATATGGTAAAATATACCTTCTTGTTTGAGCTCCAATATCAAGTCATTGAAATGAGCTGTAGATGAAAATTCTTTGTGTACAAGAAGCGTTTCCTGCGAAAGAAGATATCCAATTCTGTCATTGCCATGCTTAGCTATGATGCGTTTTCAATTATATATGATCGGCTCTCCAGGGTTCTAGAGCACATTACTCTTACATAATATACAAGACAAGAACAGCATACCATAGCATTGCAGGCTGCAGGATAATCAAGCTTTGAGTCGGAAATAATTTTCTTCGCCATATCTAAGTTAGCGGACTTATCAACATAAACATGACAAATACCATCTGGGCAGAAATAAACATTAAGATTGATTAAGGCCCCTCTGAAAGGTTTTGGAAGACAAGTTAGTTTTGTTGACGAAAGATTCTTAACCTGCATGACCAAGGACAGGAATTTTCGTCGAGTTCTTTATTTGTGAAACAAGACGGTTGCTGCCTCGTGGAATCACAAGATCTATTACATCATCAAGCTGGATATACAAAAGATATTAGATAACAGAAGGGATTCGAACATATCATGTAGCTGACTCGACTTACCTGAAGCAGATCAGGAATGTCCTCTCTTAAAGTCACATGACCGATTAACCCTTCACCTACAGATTTTGGAAGTACTTCAGTAATCACCTACACAGAGGATGAACATTAGAGATGTGGTCAACTTCTACCCAATAAGAGAATTAGACTCATCCGAAGATAAGGTCATACCAAATAAGAGAAAAAACTCATCCAAAATATTAAGTTCAGAGTGCTGAAAGATATCCGTTAAACATATAATCTTACCTTGTGTAGGATAGCATTTGACCGCTTGGCTTCTTTACCTCCCTTCAACAACAAGCCATTACCACTCCGAATAGCTAGTGAAGAAATCTGGCGGTTTGGCTCTAGTTAACAATTGGGATATAATGTACTTTAAATTGTAACTAATTGCAGATAAGTTTCAAGACTGAGAAAAAAAAACAAGAAGATATATATAATGAACGCAACCGTTTGAGGCGAAAAAGAGGAAAAATAACTAACACGACAACTTAGAATATAACAGAGTAATCTGCGGTGGCAAAAAGCTTCTATATGCAAGCATCAAAGCATGGGCACTTGTCACAAATGCATGGTTATAATATTCGATCAAAGTTATACTAATGTTTGGGGACATCCTCGATTACTTCAGTGTAGGCAAAATAGAATAGTATAGTTGGACTCCCAAGAGACTACTAAACAGACACAAATACTTCTCTATCCAGCAAGGTGTCGTCTAAATTGAGTCACTTGCAGAGTCATCACACAGCTTAGTGTTATCAAGTCAAACTAGAGTAAAAGAACATCCTATTCTCCATAATGCAGAAAAATACAATTATCATACTTTTACTGTAATACCTGAACTAAAGAAGCTGTAATACCTGAACTAAAGCATCAGGACGGGACTCGAAAACAACCAAAAGAACACCCAGTGGACGTGATATCTTTTCCAATGTAAGGCCTTCTGCAAGCTGCACAAGTGAAACCTTTATGATTACGAACACAAACTCGTGAACTACAGAAATATGTAAATACTAAGAAATTTATGTTTTCATTATTTTCCATTCTTCATGATCTAGAGGATCGCCTTAATAGGAAGAACCAGATACAGATTCTTCCGTGTAATTAGTGTTCCTTTAATCCTAAGCATAACTTTTGTGTTAGAAATTAGAGATCCCCAAGCAGGAGCCCACCATATATAGTAACATATGCACTTTAAAGGCCGTAAAAGTGGAGGAGATATATATGGGACTCCCTTTTGATTCAAAAAGGTTATCTCGGGAACTTTCTGTGGGTGTGAATTACCTCAAAGGGGCTCTTATATCAAGTTTAAACACTAAATGTCGGAACATTGCAGGTCAGATATAAACAACCTTTACTAGCACACTTACCTCTGTTCTATCCAAAACGTGGCCGATGGGATCTTCCATGTTAGCAAGAGTACGCATTGAATTAGCAAGGGCAGCGATCTGTAAGTAAGAAGCACCATTAATATTAGTAACATTGATTCTTTTTTAATGTCAATATAGGAATGCACAACCATTATATATGATATCAGGGATGATAAATGCAACTAACTTTGCCTGGCTTCAAATGTAAACGAGCAATCAATGATTCATCGTAGTGAGCATGGCGAGCAGCATCTATATCTGCTTGATTCTCACGCGCTATCAAACTTTCCTTCTCTTCCAGCGCATTAGCAATGTCAAGTAAGACTTGTTTCCTCTCTTCCGATGATAATAACTATAATAAGGCAATATCAAGTAAGATTCTTATCTTGCAAGAAACTCCATTTCAGCGAGAAAGTAAATGACTAAGGGAACTAATAACTTCAGCTAATGCTGTTACAGCCCATAAATAGAAGCAAATCGTGCACCAGAATACAGGATTATCAGCACCTGAAGCCTTCGAGCGGCCTCACGTGCAGCAACTGCCATCTCGCGTGCACTGACATCCTTTAATGATGTCCACATATGTGAATCTCTATGGAAAAGAGTACCAATACGGTGTCCGTCCATGACCTCCGCGATGTTACTTGCTGTGAATCCACTGCCAATAAGAGATGGAAAGAATAAATAATTTTTGCAACAGACAGAAAAATATCATGAACAATGCAGAACCATGTTGCCTCCAAATCAGTTGGTTCTCTATCTATAATTCATTGACCGAAATTTCTCTAATTATAACGTTTTGCATATATTATTAGGTAGGCCTAAGGAACCTTATCACAGAAGTGTATGTATATAGTTCATGCCACATTCTGCTTGCCATCCTACCAAATATTTCAGATATTGCGTTAACTATACTTTAGAGGTACTTGAATGGTTTTGGGCCACATGAAGATGTATCACTAAAATATTATCGATGAAGGAAAAATTTATATTTGACATTACAAGTTATACCTTCCAAGAAACTCTATTACATTAAGATTCAATGATGTTTAGAACTTTAGATTTTTGTCTGCAATATAAATGAAACCTTCGAAATATCTTACACTTGAATTGAGCCTGCATTTATGCCGACTAACTAGTAACAGTTTAACTCTGTCGTTAAGCTCCTGAATGCAGAAAGTGACTAACGAAATAGACAGATACTATCCATACTCAAACGAAAAATGTACCTTGTTATGACGACAGGAGTACCAGCTTCTGCTGCATAGAGTGCAGCCTTTACCTTTGCATGCATTCCTCCTCTTCCCACCCTGGATTTCTCTCCGAAGGTTATAACTCCTTGATGTTTGTCTTTTATGTAAGTATGGATTAGCTGCGAATGTGGATCAGAAGGAGGACCACTATACAGTCCATCGACATCACTCAACAAAACAAGAAGGTCTGCATGCAGTTCAAGAGCTAATAAAGCTGCCAGACTATCGTTATCCCAAAATATACCAGAAGAATCCTGCAAAACAAAGTCCATAAGCTGCTTCCATTCCGAAGTGTACCCCCAAAGAGAAATGAACATCAATTAGCAGAGAGTTGATTATGTGAATACCTCGTATGGGGCTTTTCTAGAACTGATCGCGTCATTCTCGTTAAAAATTGGAATACTTCTAAAAGACAATAGTGTATTAACCGTTTCACGAAGTTGAGTTCTGAAATCTTGGATTTTAAAATCATTGTCTGTCACTAGCAATTGTGAAGAGGTGACATCGAGCTGAAAAGGAAATTCCATTAGGATGTTTCGAAACATGATAAAATTCAGAAACCATCAATATTGATCATGTTTACCTGACTAAATAAGTTGTCATACAAAGCCATCAAGCCATTCTGACCAACTGCGGCACAAGCTTTTCCATCAAGTTCTACTTGCGGTTTTTGCAGATCAGCAAAGCTAAAACGAATTCAACAGTTCAATTTCGGGGATCAAAAACTGAAACTGAACTCCGGAATTATATGCAGAACTCCGTAATACCTGCTGTTAACCAACTTCCTGTATTTCAGCTTCTGACGCCCAGCTCCAACGGCACCAGATGTCACCAAAACAATCTCAAAACCTTCCGAGTTTAGTGCTTCAAGCTGCATAAAACCAACAAATTCCATTTACTTCCTCTTGGTTAGGATGAATCACATCAAAGTAATAACAGCAAAAGTTTAAACGCCTTTTTTTCTCGGAAAGAAGGTGAAAATACGAACTTCTATTCTGTTATTCATCCTGATGTGACAAAACGGCTATGGAGCCTTTACGAGTCTGCCTACTTTAAGCAGATACAACAAAGAGGGTCGAGCCGGTCACTACAGCAGCACATCCACACTAAAAACGACTTCAATCTCAAATGAAATTGAATATTCAAAAAGAATCCGATCGACACTAAACAATTCACTCAATTATACATGCCTTACACTAAAGTCGTTGAGTCATGTTACTCCCTTCACCCGAATCATCACGTTATCAACAGAACATGAAATGCAGTTACACAAACTAAACAATAAAGAAACCAGACAAACAGAAACATCACAAACCTCCTCAAAAATTGCTCCAAGTCGGCCAACAGCGAGTCTGCCATCTGAGCGAGTAACAACGGCTGTTCCCACCTGCAAAGACGGCATTATTTACAAGATCTATCAATCAATCACATTCTTCTTCTTCAAAACGTAACGAAAGCAACATTTCTTGATCTCCCAATTCCTTTGTCCATTTTTACATTTACAAAAACTCCTAAAACCATCACATCATCATTCACAGTCACACTTGGATCGACACACATCGAATTATTTCTAGGTATATGTATGAGTATTATATAGATACAATGAAAAAAAATCAAAATGGTCCAATATTTACATATCTTATCTATGGTGAAGCACTTCTATGTTCCACGAAGATCGTCTAGTTATATTTTCAATATCCAAAACTTAACAACTTCACAAATATAACTAAGTTTGGATTCACAATTATCACTACATAGTAAAGCGCATCAAAAACAATAGAATTTCATAAGTCATTGAATTCAATTTAAAAAGTCAATCATCAAAATTCAAAACTATAAGACGACAGTAGTATCACTACCGAAAAAAGGGCTTACTAATAATTTTTCTACGCCCGCGCATAACAAATGTTATCGTTTGTTACCTTTTGTGTGACGTAACAAATATCACGTAAGCTATGAGCGCACAAACTTACATTAAAAAGACACAAGCAAGAACACTAATCGACATGCATTATTACATCTAACCATGTTTAAACGACAAACAAGAAGTTACCATGATCAAGAAACGTTACCTTAAACACAACACGCTTAACATTCTTGACAAATGTTCTTGTAGGATCCATGGTGATGGGGAAAGTTTTTTTGTTTGGTTTTTTTGTAAAAGGTGATGATAATATGTAATGTTTTAATTAAATGTATTGTAATAAATGGTGGAAGAAATAATAAAGCGAGAAAGTTGGTGAAGTTGTGATGTTTATAATGGTAAATGAGAAATTTGGCGCCACGTGAAGGACAATTGATGGACGCTCCCTCATACGTCGCATTTATTACCACGTATACTATCTGTATCTACTACCTGGGTTAAGATAATTTTAAGGGAAACGATATTAAAGATTATTCACATTTGTTAATAAATTTTGATAAATCATTTTAGTGGGATTTCGTATAATTTTGATCAATCATGTTTACTATAGTGGATTTGATGGTCACTCATACGTTTTTTTTGTGCAAAACCAGCGATTTTGATGATTTTTTTACAATTGGGTCCTCCACTTAATACTCCTTTTATTTTTTTAGTTGTTGTTTTGGTTATTTTCACGTTAATTAAGGAAAAGTGACATTTTATATATATATCCTTCGCTAATGAATGATTATATTCATGTATTACTCCCTCTGTTTTTTAGTATTCGTTCTAGCCTAAACTTTTTGTTTTTTAGTTGTCGTTTTAGTATAATTAATTGTAATTTTATACTTTCAATGTACTGTTTGATTACTCTTTATAATGAAGTTTTAAACGATCCAATGATTTAAATCCATTATCGTTTTATTTTTCAATGTAATTTTTTACTACTTTTATTATTTCTTAATTTATGTGCAAATGGCTAAAACTCAACTTAAAAAAGCCAAAATCCTAACACGTTACCAAAAAACGGAGGGGGTAATAATAAAAATGTAAAACTGTCACACTAACGGCTAATACTCCTTTCAAACTTTTGTAATTGTTTTACTCATTTTCACCTAAATTAAGGATAGTGATAATTGATTGGAGCTTTATCATTGGTTTGATATTAATCTGAATAGAATCAGTCAAAAGTACGTTAAAAATATAAAATCACACTTTATTATTTTAAAATAAAAAAATGTAGACAGAAAGTAACAACTAAAAAAGATAGAAGGGAGTAATTGATATTATCACATATTTAGGTGGAGCATGCATTGATAATATTTTAAAGATAAACCTAAATATATAGTTTATATTTATTTAAATAATAAATAATTTATAAGTAATGATCAATCATTTACTCCCTACAAGAAAATTTTCACAACAATGTATATGCAAAAATGTCAACATTTTATATTGGAAGGAATTACGAGAAGTTGAAAAAATAATAAATACTCGCTCCAATATCATTATTGTATTAAAAGCCTTGTACCGAAATACATGATTGTTTTTAATAAAAAATAAGTAAGTTTTATTATATTAACAATTTTGTACCTACGATTTTATGGTACAATATTACCCTTACATAATTAAATACCAAAAATGTATATAAATACATGATAAGATACTATTTCTTAATTAAAGTAATTATCTAGATTGATATGAAAGTGGTAATAAGCATTGAATGTAGTCATGTAAATATTTGTGAAAAATGCATTTCCAACAAAAAGAAAAAAGTTGACCACGGCTTGCTTGCGTTGCCGAGGCGTAGAAAAATGCATTATTTTGACTTATTAGCTTATTCGACTGAACTCTATATTCGTTGTAGTTTGGACTTTGTACCAATTGTTATTTCTCCGTCCCTAAATGATTGGTACATTTTGACTTTACATTATCAAAATTTGAAAACTTTGATCAATAATTCTCATTAATCAGTAAGAAATAATATAGTCATATGATATCTTTGTTAGATTAGTCTTAATATATATTTTTGAATTATCAACTTTTTATAATTGTTTCATGTGTAGAATAGGAGATATTTATGTTTGAATCGTGTTTTATTGACCATGAAAAGACAAAATGTATCGATCATTTAGAGACGGATGGAGTATTTTTCTATGGACATTGTTTTAATCGTTTTTTTAAACTTTAAAGTATGATAGTAATGCTGTCTCATTTTAAGAAGGGTAAACCGATCGAAATGATCATTTATGTGTTTGGATTGGGGTCTCATTGATCACTTATGTTTCAAAAGATCCTGGTTGATCACTTATGTTACTAAATCGATCTCAATTGATTTTAACAATGGCCTTTTGAAACATACACTACTACAGAAATGGGCTTAGATAGCGCTTGTTTTTTGACTTAAATAGCGCTTTTTTGAGCTATCTAAGCTCCCGCTATGGTAGTTACCATAGCTGCAAAACGAGCGCTATCTAAGAACATGTACTTAGATAGCGCTTCATACTTGTATAGCGCTTCAAGGGGGCTATGCTAGTCATTTACTTAAATAGCGTTTCGTACTTATATAGCGCTTCAAAAGGGCTATGCTAGCCATGTATTTAGATAGCACGTCATACTTATATAGCGCCACAAATATGGCTATGCTAGTCGTGTACTTAGATAGCCATTCGTACTTATATAGCGCCCTAAAAAGAGCTATGCTAGTAATATGATTGTTCTTGGATAGCTCCTATTAGAGTGGTTATATTGAACTTAGATAGCTCAAATTTACTTGCTATCTAAGTCATTAAGCTATTTTTTATTTATAAATTATTATACCAAATTCGAATGCTAAATATAATATTTGACAATAATGCTAAAAGTGGATTGATAATAAAGGCACAACTTTATAAATAACATTTTCTCATTCATTCAAAATTTAATTTAAACATTCAATAAAATAATTATTGATACAAATATGTTAATATGCTATCAAATATATATGTTTGTAATACAATACCAACTAATATTTTAAATTACACGAATAATGAAATTGCTCGGCTTCAACTTTCCATTTTCTCCTTGAGAAATCGGTTGTACAAGTATTCTGACCAGTTGATCGAGAACAAAATTTCACGGGATGGTTATGAACAATCTGCAAATACAAAGTTACAATATATATTTAGATGATGTCATATTTTTCAAAAATCAATAATATAAAATAATTCAAGTAATTATAAGTAGTTTAGTACCATATCTTATTATTATATCAAGTACAGTAACTTTTATTTTGGTAAAGTATTTACCTGAATGATGAGAGCAAGAAGTGGGATCACCACCTCCTCTTATTCCATAACTATTTCATTAGAGAAATGCTACTTTAAAACTTCCAAGCTTCTCCGATATACCTCGAAGAATCCCTTCTTCAACAACTGCTTTAGTGGCATTGAGGGGATCCATAACTGTATCTTTCTTCTCACCAACTTCTACTTCACTAGCTCCTTCAATCTGGAAGAACGAGAAGTTATTACTACTTCGGAGTGTTGTAATAATTATGTTAAACACATAACCAAGATCTACAAATTGTATTGCAAACCTTTAGTACAACTACTCCACCACAAAGTTAGATACTTGATTAAAACGATATAGTTATAGTCAAAGGTTGCATGCATCAGTCACGATCACAATATTAGCGAAATTGAAAAAATTAAGAGCTAGACCTGAGGAAATCCGAAGAAATAAAAGCACCTTAGAATTGAAGTCCTTGAGCATTCGTTGGGGTGGATAATAGGGCACCTAACAACAATATTCATTAGTAACTGAACATGATAACAATATACTTCCATTAATAGCAAGAAAGGTTTAGAAGACAGAATAATAGAGATGGCACCTAATGTTCATACACTAGCTTCCCATATTGAAATTTCAATGTCTTAGTGAAGAAAAAAAGTGGATTTTGATTTATTAATTACAAATGGACAATATAAAATGAAAAAGCAACACTTAGTATGTTAAGACAATGCTTACTCTATTAAAAAGCATCCCCTTTCTCACAAATGTCAACAATCTTAGCTTTCGGATTGCATTCTGATAATACTAACTACAATGCCATCTGCATAAAGTGACCAAATTTCATTACTTTCTTAAAAATAACTTCAAATACTTATGTACAAGAAAAGCCTACCACTAAACAACTACAACAACATAATTTAACATCGAAAATCATACTTACTAGCCAAATGCAACTTCTTGTACTACATTTCTAATACAAGTATAGCATGATATTATCTTACTCATCATTGACAACAGTTCTTATGTGCATTACTACCAATTTGTACAGAACCTATGCACACAACAAGATCCAGAAAGACAACCAATAATGTAACATCATTAAAAGATTCTAGTTTTAACATCAACCAAACAAATAAATCTTCAACCAGGAAATAGAAGTTCAAAAAATAAAAAAAAAATCAAAACAAAAATCATAAATAAGAAAAACAGATAAACACCTAATTAAAAAAATAAATCTACAAACTGATATTAATATGCTGAAAATAATAAATGCAACCCGTACAAATTAAGATTAATAAAGAAGAAATTCAAAGGTAAGAAAAAAGAGGAAATTAAAAGAAAGCGATTGAATCGGTTATTGTCCCAATTTAATTGCCCACTTTGTCAAAATTCAATCCCAGATTAACTACGTCTGAATTATTTTCAGCTATAGATTAAACCATGAATTTATCACAGTTCAGTGGTCCACTTACCCAAACCCTCGAATTAAATAAATAAGAAGAAACCGCTAGTGAAGATGACAGTGTAATTAAGTTTGAGAAATAGAGCAAATAGATGTGGTGATACTGACAAAGAGAACGGTGGCGCGGTGGTGGTGATGGAGAAGATGAGAAAGGCCGCTGCTACCTGGCTTTTGGGGAGGCAGATTCGAGGAAGGGCTGGCGGCGGAGGTGAGGCCATGCTTTGCTAATGGGGAGGTGAATATGCTTTAGTTTTTGCGTAACAAATTAGGACTTTATTAGGACTTTATGTTTTTAGGGATTTAAGGAATTAGAGCTTTCATACCAAACTAATTAGGAGCTTTAATTATTTCGTAATATATAAGTTGGGTTGAAGAATTAGAAGTTTGGAAATAAATAGAAGATTTTTTTATATTTTTGTAGAAGATATAATGAATTGGATTGAATTTAAGTTATTGAATAGATAGCAAGTTTAATTTTAGTATCGAACTCGACTTGATAAGATATCAATTATTCGACTCGTTATTGTAATTGTCCTACTCGTTATCACAATTACTCGACCTGACTCGTTAAGGTAAGTATCTAGCTCGACTTGTTAAGGCAAAAACGGGAAAAACTTAATTTTACCACATATAAAAAATATATTAGTATATTTAGAATATTAATAAACTATATATACCTTAATTATTTCAAATATTCATAATAGAGTCTATAAACCCTAATTATAGATACCCATGTTTAATAGATATATTAGATTTATTAATTTAGATAATAATTTAATAACAGACTAAATAATTATCGAGCGAGTCGGGTATTTCAAACTAACACAACCTTAAACTCGTACCTTACTTGTTAATTGTCGAGTATTTGCGTAGGATGCTCGATTCAGGAAACAAGTTACCCAACTCGTTGGCGGTACTAGCTGTATCTAAGTTACTTGTTAGAAAGATCAGAAATTACATCGAAAACAATCAAATTTCCAAGTAATTAACCTAGAGCTTTACTAGGGGTTGAATATGAATCAAATAGTTCCACGGATATTCTAGTTCGAATTTGAATATTTGATATTCAGACTCTAATGTTTCCGAATACGGATCGAACTAGAATACATTTTTGCTAATTGAATGATAATCGAATACAAATGTTTATTAATTAGATTCGATAATTTTAGAATATGTTCATTTCGAATTCGAACAAAATATTCGATTTGAATTCGAGCATTTGTGTATACATATATATATACTAATTTATATGAAAATATGTGTATTCGAATTTGAGTTTGAATGTCAAATATAGAATTGAATTCCAATAATGGTAGAATAGGACGAATATCTAATCGGACCCAAATTTCAATTGAATACTGCGTATCACATTGAATCCAATATGGATTTTAGTATTCGAAACTAATACAAATTCGAATATTATTATTATAAATATTAAAATTTGATGATATTCGAGTCTAATTCGGTTTCGATTTTGCATTGTTCATTTCCAACACTTATTATTATTATTATTATTATTATTATTATTATTATTTATTATTATTATTATTATTATTATTATTATTATTAATTTGAATGAATAAATTTTGGTATTTAATGAATTTAACAAAGGCCTTCTTTAATGAATATGGATACATTCAATTGAATTGGATGTTGGCCTAACAAGACGGACTTGTTCATCCATTACTTGTCCAATCTAGCGAGCCCATTAACACCAACACAAAAGCGCTATCCAAGCACCCACTTAGATAGCGCTTCTAAAGCGCTATAAAGGTTATACATAGGATAGCGCTTTAGAAGCGCTATCTAAGTGTTAAGTTGCATAGCTCTTTTTAGGCGCTATTGTAGCCCTCTAAAAGAGCTATTGTAGTTGGCGTAACACTTTTTCCTATAGCGCTTTTTAAAGAGCTATCTATGATATACATTGGATAGCGCTTAAAATATGAAGCGCTATCTAAGTATTTTTTTTAAAATTTATTTTATTTTTTTAATTATGAAACATAAAAAAGAGCTATCCAAGCACCAACTTAGATAGCACTTCAAAAAAGAGCTATCTAAGTGGAGCTATCCAAGCTGATATTTGTAGTAGTGATAAGTGATCAACCAGGCGCTTTTCATCTTAATAAGTGTCATTTGAAACATAAGTGATCAATCGGGACCCTAATACTAACATAAGCTCCCCTTAGAATGTAAAAGATCACAACAATTCTGGTTAAAAATAAATAATATTGACTAGTCTTAATAATATAATGTTTAAGTTATCTAATTTTGTACCTATCTAACTTAATAATTGAATTTCAATTTAGTAATTATGCTTTGAATAACATAAATAATAATCATTAATTGTAAATTTAACTTAATTCATTTAATATTTAACTTTTATTTGAATCCTATATGGTAATATTTTTATTCTTTTAGTATAATCGGTAATATATAAATAACTTGCACAAATAACGTTTAAGTAAAACCCTAAAACTTATTCTCATTCATTATGCATAATTTTACAATAATTAGTTATAAATTTTATTTTGAAGGTCAAACTTAATGGTGCATATTTATTTTGTATATAATTTTATTTTTTATTAAATTCTGAATGTATCCCAATCTAATTATGAAGTATGTTTCTTTAACAATCAATGTACATGTTAGATTATTATCAAAATCTAATTATCCTAATCTGTATGTATCTTAATCTAATTACTCCCTCCATTGCTAATTCATGGAGATATTTTGACTTTTTTTAATTAAAAATTCGTAAACTTTGAGCATCAATTTTCATTAGCTGATACGAAAGCTTTAATTTTATCATTTTTCCGTGGCTAGAAGAAAAGATATATACGTTTTAAGTCGTGTCTCGGAGACCGTGAAAAAGAAAATGATCATATGATTTAGGGATGGAGGGAGTATTATCTTTCACAATCAATATACATATTATTTTAAGGGACCTTATCTTTGGGTTGAGCTCCCCGTTGATCATTTATGTTCCAAACGGTCCTTATTGATCATTTATCTTTCTAAATCGATCTCACTTATATTTTTCAAAAAAGACTTGAAATTACTAAATTGCCCCTGAAAAATGACATGTCCATGTCACTTAGCTGATAATTAATATATTTTGTATCGAAAATATCAATTAAGATCGATTAAAAACATATATGATCAACAAGGACCCTCTGAAACATAACTAATCAACCGGGACCCCAATACAAACATAAGTGATCATTTCGGTCATTTGCCCTTTTAGGAGGGAAGAGAAAATGAATGAGAGGAATATTCCGAAAATTGTCTGTTAGATAATATTGTATATATTAGTATATTTATGTATTAATTACACTAGTAACAATATATTAGTTATTATATTTATATGGGCATGATGCCCTAAGCCCATTAGGTTATTTAGCATGCTCTAGGCTTATTAGGTTATTTAGCCTCCATATTGTACTCTATAAATATTGTATCATTGTGAATAATATAATGGAGGAACAGTTTATTCCTACATGGTATCAAGAGCATAGGTTAGAAACCAAATAATTTTTTTTTTTTTTTTTTTTTGAAAATTTGAATTATGGTTACTCCACTAACGGGAAAAGAGACGTCTGGGGGCTCCGGCGGCTCTGGTGGTGGGGCTCATGTGGGTGCTACTATTCACAGATCTGTTCCTGGTATTATCCCGGACCAATTGCAGCCTTTTATCTCATTAGTTAGTAATCCCAACACTTCTTCTGATCGATTAATGGGTAAGTCTACTTGTACTTCATGGATTTTTGATACGGGAGCTACCGTTCATGCCACAGGAACTTTGGGATGTTTGGTTGACCAATATGATGATGTTTCTTGTCCTATTACTTTGCCAGATGGTAGTGTTATTCATTCCACGCGTCGTGGTAATGTGATTCTCTCAGACGTATTAATTTTACGGGATGTTTTCTATGTGCCGACCTTGCACTGTAATTTGATATCAGTATCTCAGTTACTTGTTGCTTTCTGTTGCGATATTGTTTTTACTCATACTCAGTGTTTTGTTCAAGACCGAAATACGAGGACGGTGATTGGAGCAGGTGAACGGAGGGATGGACTCTATTACTACTGTCATTCTGTGGTGGAGCCTTCAGTGTCCCTGTTAGCAGTTCAAACTCATAAATTGGAGCTTTGGCACAGTCGATTAGGCCATCCATCGGTGACAGTGTTGAAAGCTTTACCCTTTATTAGTAATAATGACTCTGTTTTGAATAAATCTTGTGACACTTGTCATCGTGCCAAACAGAGTCGTGCGGTTTTTCCCGATAAGTTTAAAAAAGCAACTCGGTGTTTTGAGCTTATACATTGTGACCTTTGGGGTCCCTATAGTACTCCTTCCTCCTCGGGGGCGAAATATTTTTTAACTTTGGTGGACGACTACTCTCGCGCTGTTTGGGTTGTATTACTTACTGATAAAACTGAAGTCCGTAGTATTTTTATTAAATTTCTTGCTATGGTCCGTCGCCAGTTTGGTTTGGGTGTTTGTCGGATTCGCAGTGATAATGGAACTGAATTTCTAAGTCTTAAATCTTATTTTGCGGATCAGGGTATATTATTTCAGACATCTTGTGTTGGTACTCCCCAACAAAATGGTCGAGTGGAGCGAAAGCATAGGCATATCTTGAATGTTGCCCGAGCATTGATGTTTCAGGGGCGTCTTTCTGTTGAATTCTGGGGTGAGTGTGTTCTTGGTGCATGTTATTTGATAAATCGCACCCCTTCTCGTATACTTAACTTTCGAACACCTTATGAACTACTTTATGGCGCACCTCCCTCATATGATCATTTGCGCATTTTTGGGTGTCTCTGCTATGCTTTTGATTTGCATTCTCGAAAGGATAAGTTTGCTAGTCGTAGTCGACGATGTATTTTTGTTGGCTATCCCTTTGATAAGAAAGGATGGAAATTATTTGACTTGGAGACACATGATTACTTTGTTTCTCGAGACGTGACTTTTTATGAAGCAGAGTTTCCGGGTGTTGGTGTGTCTGTTGAGAGTGGCTCAGTTTCCGCTACTACCGAACCACGCCTGTTTTTTGGCTTGGACGATGATGACGCTTCGGATCTGGTGGTTTTACCCCAGCCTGGGGTAATTGAAGCCGTACATGGGGAATCTGTCGAGGAGGGGTCCCCTGTTCGCTCAATGGCGGAGGTTGATGTTGGGGACACACCTGTTGCGGCAGTTGCTGTTGATGTTGGGGACACACCTGTTGCGGCAGTTGAGGTTGATGTTGGTGACACACCTGTTGCGGCAGTTGCGGTTGATGTTGGCGACACACCTGATGTTGGTGACACACCTGTTGCGGAAGTCGAGGTTGGTCTACGCAGGGGGCAGCGTAACAGGGCTCGTCCATCTCATCTCCGTGATTATGTGCTTCGTCTGCTTCCACACACGAGTCCACCCCCTACTCTCAGTTCACCCGGCTCCTCTCCCGTCTCAGATGTTACTTATCCTTTAACGAATTTTGTGAGTTATGATTTGTTTTCTGCTGCACACCGTGGTTTTCTGGCCTCTGTTACCGCAGGTAATGAACCTCGATCGTATCACCAGGCATTACGTGATCCTGGTTGGTGTGAGGCTATGTCTGCAGAGATTCAGGCCTTGGAGAATAATGGGACATGGAGTTTAGTTGATCTTCCTGCAGGAAAGAAGGCGTTAGGCAGCAGATGGGTCTATAAGATCAAGTACAAATCAGACGGTAGCATAGAGCGTCTGAAGGCTAGACTTGTCGTTCTTGGCAACCATCAGACAGAGGGAATTGACTATTCAGATACTTTCGCCCCGGTGGCTAAGATGTCCACTGTTCGTACATTCTTAGCAGTGGCGGCTGTTCGTGGCTGGGAGTTACACCAGATGGATGTACACAATGCATTTCTTCATGGTGATTTACCGGAAGAAGTCTATATGAAGCCTCCTCCTGGGTTTGAACATGGTAAGGAAGGAAAGGTTTGCCGATTACGGAAGTCATTATATGGTTTGAAGCAGGCCCCTCGTTGCTGGTTTGCTAAGCTTGCCTCATCATTGCGAGCTTACGGTTTCACGAGCTCTTGCTCAGATTACTCTCTTTTCTCCTTTGTGAGGAGTGGTGTTCGGCTGCATGTGCTGGTCTACGTAGATGATTTGATTATTTCTAGTAACAATTCCGCTGCTTTATGCGCTTTTAAACATTATTTGAGTTCTTGTTTCCACATGAAGGATCTTGGAGTACTCAAGTACTTTTTGGGTATTGAGGTGGCTCGCTACTCTAAAGGGATTTACTTGTGTCAGCGCAAATATGCCTTAGATATTATTGCTGAATGTGGTTTGTTGGGAGGTAAGCCGGCGGGTTTTCCCATGGAAACTAATCATAAATTGGGTGAGTCCACGATGCCTCTTCTTCCGGATGGTGAGCCGTACAGACGGCTGGTGGGGCGTCTACTTTATTTAGCTTATACGAGACCTGATCTTGCTTATAGTGTCCACATACTGTCTCAGTTTTTGCAATGTCCACGGCAGGCTCACTGGGATGCTGCTTTACGAGTGGTAAGATATTTGAAGAATTCCCCAGGTCAGGGAATTTTGCTGCGTTCTGATTCTGACTTGACATTATCTGGCTGGTGTGATTCCGATTGGGCGAGTTGTCCTTTGACTCGTCGATCTCTTACAGGGTGGTTGGTGTTTCTTGGTGGTTCCCCAATCTCCTGGAAAACTAAAAAGCAGAAAACAGTTTCTCTTTCTTCTGCAGAGGCTGAATATAGATCCTTGACGGCAGTTACTTGTGAGATCATATGGGCGAAATGGTTGCTACAAGTACTTGGTGTTTCTTCTGATGATCCTATACATGTGCATTGTGATAGCCAATCAGCTTTGCATTTGGCACATAATCCGGTTTTTCATGAGAGGACTAAGCATATTGAGGTTGATTGCCATTTTGTTCGCGATGCTATTACTGACAAGATTATTACTGCTTCTCACGTCTCAGTTGGCTGATTTCTTTACCAAGGCTCTTGGGAAACAACGTTTTGAATTTCTTTTGCGCAAGTTGGGCATTTGTGATCTGCATGCTCCAACTTGAGGGGGGATGTTAGATAATATTGTATATATTAGTATATTTATGTATTAATTACACTAGTAACAATATATTAGTTATTATATTTATATGGGCATGATGCCCTAAGCCCATTAGGTTATTTAGCATGCTCTAGGCTTATTAGGTTATTTAGCCTCCATATTGTACTCTATAAATATTGTATCATTGTGAATAATATAATGGAGGAACAGTTTATTCCTACATTGTCATTAGTGATTAGTCAAAGGCAAGATCAACATTACAGTAAGCTAGAGGATTGAGAAAGAATGTTTAAGATGACAAGTGGTGGAATTTGATTTCATTATTGGAGGTCAAGATCCAAGAATCGTTCTAGAAGACATGGAATTTATTTATACAAGAGATATCAGAAGCAAAACTTTTCCAAATCCAAGAATATCTGATTTAGATAAACTAGAGGGAAAATAAAATGGAATTAAATAAATATTTGGATTTGAGAAGTTTGTTCATAAGGAGGTTAGGTTGGTTGATTAAACACCAATTATTTCTGGCAAGAAGTGAAAGATTAAAGTGGGGAAGGAGTTTGAAACGAAGGCCACCTCCGGATTTTTCTAGGTGTAAAAATTCTCAATTGATCCAGTTGATCTTGTTCCCTTGTATTCCACTCGAGAGGAAATTAGCAAGGAGTTTATCGATTTTATGAAGAATGTTAATTGAATTTGTTCACAAGGTAGACCAGTATAACCTGAAGAACATATTTACTGAGACTGACTCTTCTAGCAGAGTTGAGGAACTAGATTTTCAAAAGAAGATTTTTCTTTTCATTTTATCAATAATATCAAGAAAAATTTGTTTTCCGACTGTAGGTGATATCAAGGGTAATACCGAAATAGTTACCAAAGGTGGTTGAGTCCTTAATATTTAAGAGGGTGAGGGTAGTATTAGTGATAGATTGAGGTGTTTTTACGTTGAAGATAATGATTTTTTTTTGTTAAAATTGATAATCTGTCCTGAGTCGGAGAAAAATGGGTGAGAGTTTTGAAAAACTTAGTGATTCAGTTAGGTGAGAGGTGCATAAAGTTGTTAGCAAAAGGAAAGTGGGTTAATTTGGGTCCATTTTTGGCAATCGAGATACCTTTGATGGAGTTAGAATCTTGGAGATAGGTAAGGGTAGAGGAGAGGACTTCTGTCCAAATAGCAAAAAGGATGGGCGAAAAAGAATCTCCTTGTCGTAATCCACAGTTTGGGGAGAAGAGTTCGGAGGGTTGACCATTGACATGCAAGGAATATTTTTACAGTTGTGGTACATTGTTTGATGAGTTTAATCCAATACTAGGTAAATCTAAGTTCATGCAGAACAGTGAGGAAGAAGTCCCAACTGACCTTATCGAAACCCTTGCTCATATCAATATTAATAGCAGGAACTCCATGTTTTTTCATTTGAGATGATCGGATGGAATGAGTGAGCTCTTTCCATGATGATGTTATCTTAAGAATCTCTATCATGAATGAACCCGTTTTGGCAAGGCGATATAATGTCATTTAAGGGTGGTTTAAGTCTACTAACAAATTGTCCGCAATTTTGTAAATAACATTAATAACACAATGTGACGGTAATCACTTATTGATGTTTGGGAATCAACCTTGGGGATGAGGATAATAAAAGTGTTGTAGATTTCTTTTAGGATGTAGTCGTAATTGAGGAGGTGACTTCCTGTTCCACAATATCTCAATTATTTTGATTTAATTTCGCAGAAAAACCATCAGGTCTTAGGGATTTATAATGTCCCATTTGAAAGGGAGTTGTTTTAACCTCGTTGAGAGAAAGGGGATCCTCTCCTAACGTAAAGTCTTCAGTAGTTAAAGATTGATTTCTTAGATGATATTTTAACATGTAAAAGTTCTTACAAGGAATAGGTATTTTTTAGGTTTTATAAAGAAATGGAAGGAGTGGGGACTTCTTGTTCAAAGGAGAGTGTGCCATAGTAGCCACTTGAACATCATTGTTGACAGTAATTTATTTTCCCTTGTTCTTTCCATCATGAAAGACATTAGCTCCCATCTGCTCTGGAAATTTCAAAACCTCGGTACCCTATTTCTATAGTTCTTATTTTCAAGTTTTCTGAATCACTTGGGAAGTCATCTGTTGAGGAGCCCTTGGAATTAGGGTTTGAACTAGCCTTATCTAAGCTATCCTTTTTACGATTAGGAGGACCATTGCCTAGAAGGGAAAGATTCAAAGTCTTGGATGTTGATGAGGTTAGTGATTTGACAATTCGAAAGAGTTTTATTGATGACTGACAAAGAGCGGTAAATTTCATTGTGCATGTTATGAATGGGTTTATATGGGACTTAAATAGTTTCTCAAAGTATTCTTTGCAGTGATGTTTGATAATATCACCTTGCAAGATGAGGTTACCAAAATTGTCCTTAATTTTCATAATATTGTTGATTTTGATTATATGTTTGACATGAGCATGAAAGAACTTAGTGTATCTGTTTCCATCAGAGGTTGCAGATATTTTGGATCTCCGGTTCCAGTATTCTTCATCCGCATAGGGGACAAGATCAAGCTGAGCTCTAGTTTGGTCATCCTATTGCCGGTTGATAGGGAACTACGAAATAGCTTGTGAATCGGCAATTTGAGATTTAAGTTGTTTGATCTGATTGCAGATATTGCCTACTCTATTGGAGTTCTTTTACTTTATAATTCTTTTGTGTTTAAGGTTATTGATAAGAGTGAAAGAGTGAGAAACATGAACACAAGATAATGATTTTTGATGATGATTGGAAGGCCAAGTTGATTTGATCAAGAGTGGAAAGTCACTAAGGAGTAAAGTGAGGAAGACTGAAATCTACAGGTATGGCCTTACTATAAAAGGTAGATTTGGTTGAGATTTTAAAATGCGCATCATCAAAGCTTTGAATTAAAATAGTATTACATAATGCCAAGAGGAATGCATTGGTGAATTTATAGTTGTCCGCAGCCCCGTAAGATTTTTCAAAACTTCAGAATCCATTGCTGGTGCCATACAAGTATAAGTGCATCCTAAATTGAGGAGGTTTTTCAAATTCAAACACCAAAGGAGACCAAAAAGGTGGGTGGAACCACCAATGGTTGATTTTGGTTGGGGGATTTGTCGTAGTTAAGAAGGATTTGATTGAAGTCTACACACATAAGAATGAGAAGATGAACATAAGGTCTGAAGGAGTCTTCCAAAAAGTTCTAAGTATGAAGTCTAGAAACAAGGTATGGATTACCGTAAATGCAAGTGCGGTACGAGGGAAACGAGAGTTCAGTGGTAATTTCAAAGAGTAAAATGTTCTTAAAGAGAAAAATGGGAGTATGGTTAATATTAGATGAGAAACCATCTGAAAGGCCCCACTCAGACCCTCGGCATTAAAATTAAGGGAAGAAGCATAAAGTAATTTAGTCAGCCTAGAGTGAACACTATTTACAGAGCAAATAGTTTCAGATAAAAAAACAAATGACCGTTTTAAAGGACTTCGAAAGTACAGTGAAGTGAGAAAATGAACAGAGGGCTGACCAAGTCCTCTCCAGTTCCAAGCAACAATTTTCATAATGTCATTTGCAGTTGTTGATGTACAACCACCAAAGACCTTTTATGAGAATAAAAAAAAAAATTGGACCATGAAACATTAACACAATTAGATAAATCATTAAATGGAGAAGAAATTTCAGGGTTATAAGCATAGGCGGACCTACAGCTAACATGGTGGTGCAACTGCACCACCAGAATTTTTCGAAAAAAAAAAGTAGTTTGTAGTTACATGTCATAAAGGAAATGTAGGAAGAAATAAATGAATGTATGATCAGCTCAACTGGTGAGGAGTTTCTTTTAACTAAATAATGGCACAGGATCGATCCTTGCCAACAACACATTATTATTCTTTTCGTCTCCTCTCAATAGAATTATTCTCTTTTTTTATTCAAACTTAACCCCCTCCTTCTAATTTAGTTGGTGGATTTATTCTATAATTTCTAATCTTACCCCATAGTTAATTTGTATTTCAAACTTTATTTCCTCCTCCTAATTTAGTAGATGAATAAATACTTTATTTAGGCTATACTAAATACATCGATTTGGGTTAAAAATGAATTATTTTCATTGATCAATATAGAATGTACTTGATTTTTTTTTGGATTAGAATTTAAAGAGGGATGAAACTCATATTCTTTAGATTGATTCTTTTTTTTCTTTTCTTTTTTTGCAATTTTCTTCCTATATTATTTGCTATTTTGCACACTTTATTTGCTCCGATATTAATATGAAGATATATTGTATGTGTATTTGGTTAAGATAGAATGTGTTTTTCTGCATATACCAATAAAAGGGATGTAAATGATTTTTTCTGATTGAAAATTAATAGGGTCGAATGTAAACAAACACGAATACAAGTACCCATAATTAGATTCAAAAACTTTAGAATATACTCATTTAGAATTCGAACATATATAAATATTTTATTATTTTATAAGACAACATGTATATGTATATAATAGTACTACGAATTACGAATCTCATTTTTTTTTTTTGGTAATAAGCGATGAATTTCATTAAAGAAATGAAAAAAATAATAATTACAAACTTATACAACTATGGACCAGAGTCCAGCTGATGATAAAATAACCAACAAAATCTCAAATAAATTCTTAAATCCAACATGGATTAAGAGTTCGGCCCAATCCTATCATCAGTTAAAGTCTCAGGTAGAAAACCCTGGACTATAGCTACTACACCTTAACTTCATTAAACCTAACACCACTACCAATTAAGCATAAACTTTCTAGCAGCCGTGAAAGTCGAAAATGGCGAGCTGCTTGTTCAGATTCTTGGAGGCTGGATGGATTTAAGGAGATTAGGGGCTGAATCGAAGGTTTCCAGGTAAAAGGTTCCAAAACATACAATTTCTTTTGGAGTTCTTATATTTTCACCTTGAATCCTTCGATTCCTTTGATGCCATGTGTCCCACAAGCATATAATCCATCTCTTAAATAAATCAGGAGGAAGCTTTTTCCTGTACCTTTCAAATAGATCCTGAAAGTTGGTATAATTTGTTGTGTCTCTGCTAATGCCTAGATGAAAACACACTTCCTTTGTAAAAATGCAATTATTAAGCACATGAAGTATGTGCTTAATAATTCCAACATTTAACAAAACTTAAAAATAAATCTCGTACCGTGCTTAATTCATTACCGTGTTTTATCCTCAAGCATCGTCTATTCCTTTGCTGAATTCGGGATGGTGTTCCCTCCTAGTTGAGTAAATTGTAGTGAGTAAGAGAAATATCTTGTTACATAAATGACATCGAAAAATAATTGACTTATTAGTAATAAGATCATGTTTTTATACCTCAATTAGATCCCATCCTTCAAGTAATGCGGCTGTTTTCTCACTGAGTTTCATATACCTGGAGCATGTAAGAATAAAAGCACGGCATGTTACAACACCACCACTATTCCCCTGGGTACTAACATCTCATCCGTATGAACCATATGGTAGAAGTAAGACATATTGCAAGGGGTCATAATATCCAGCTGTATCCGGAACATTCTTGAGAATACCCCCAACAGTTTGGATAATGATGTCTCTAGGATACATATCCACCACATCATCTCCATCAACAATGACTGCCGCAACTTGATTTATTGTGGGAAGGTTGTACTGGTGTTTATTTGGTGCTTGTTGTTTAATGATCAACCTACATGTTGGTAAGTCATCACGTTGCCCTAGTTGTCGTAACACTTGAACAAAAGGGTTGTGCATTTGAAGTATATCTTTAATCTTTTCAACTAAAGTCTTATGAAGGGTATCACTTTCTTTGAGTCTGTTCTCCACCTCTAAATCAGGATCTAAAATGTAAGGTTGTGCATATCTTGATCTTTGATCTGGAGTTGGAAGTAAACTTCTTATCCTATGATATATTGCTCCTTGAGCTCTAAATGTATATACTCCTTCACCGCCACCAGCTAACTTTTCATCATAATGTACACCCATAGAAGTAAATGCAAAAGCATTATTATATAATCGGATGTATTGCCTGAAATGTCTTCCCTCTGTTGTTTGTGAAGCATATAAATGTAGTAGCTCTGGTGGACTTGTATATCCTGGTAATACAACTTTTCCACCGAGACAACAAATTTGTAAAGTTTCCCGATGAAACAACTTTGCTTCACAGTGGGGACATGTCCTATGAGAAGGTAATTTGTAATATACATTCCCCATCCTCTCATGATAGTTTCGGGCAATATTATGATATCCTCTAGGTTCAGACCTTTGCCTGACTTGTTCACCATCTTCAGGTATATTGAATAAAGCTTAGCTATATACACATGATAATTATTTTTCATTTTTTCTTTTAATTATACAAAAAGATAAACATTAAAAATTAAATACATTTCACCATATATAAATATGAATTAAAAATATTTCATTCAATTCCCATATTTCATATTAATATTTTCAAAATATAATTTTATCCTAAATTTTTATTGAAATGTTTGAAATATTTATTTTTAAGTTTAAAGTGAATAGGAAATAACACATGCTTAACATATGTTTCTTTAAGTTCATATTGCAATGGCCGATGGCTCAATAGCCTAGTGGCATCCGGCCCAACCTTTCATATAAGAGGTCATGGGTTCGAACCTTGTTGGAGACATATTTGTCTCATATTATACTCTAACTTTCTATTAGTTAGCAATTTCTGTATTCATGTTTGTAATATCATTGTAGTCACAATTCATCGCTAATTATCAAAAAAAAAAAAAAGTTCATATTTCAATGGGTCATAATATCCAGCTGTATCCGAAACATTCTTGAGAGTACCCCCAACAGTTTGGATAACATATTTCCCTAAGCTCATTATATGGACTCAATATATTGATTACCACAACAATAAATGTAAAATAATTAATTATTAATCTGGTTAAATCTAACCTGTATTTGCATTATTACAAGATTGTTCTCCAGTTATTGTATCATTCATTCTTCTACTTGTGCTTCCATATTCGAAATCCATTCTTAAAGGAGTCATTTCTTCAATTCTCAAAGGACTAACTCTTGAATTTCCATGCCAACCTCGACAATTTGCACCTATTTCATAAAAAAACGTTAGAAAATAATAATTATTGATGATTTAGATCTTGTAAGAGTAAGCTAATTACCATGATTGGTTGGTTGTCGCCTTTGTCTACTATTAGAGGTATGTTGTGGAATTTGTGTGCGAGATCTTTGAAGTTGCTCTAATCTCCTTGTTGATTGGGTTTCGAGAGCATGTTCACGCCTAGTTTCGACTTGTTGACTTGTTTGACCTGGATGCTTATTTTTGTTCCTAAGTCTTCTTTCTTATTGTGCAATTCGACGTCGGTCTCGTCTTCTTTGTTCTACAAAAAAGTTAAAACTCGGTTAAACAATATTTTCAACAAAGTCCAAAATCATACGATGGGCCTAAATAAAAAGTATTATTACATGTTGTTGTTGCTGGAAGGTTGGCAATATCTTGGAGAATAATCTCATTACGTTCTCTCATCTTGTCTCGAACGACTATATTTCTCTGAGCCTGAAAAGCATATACCATCATCATTCCTTATTTATTGCTGGTTCATATAGAACATGAATAATTGAATACCGAAACAAAAGGCGTTCACTGATACCCTTTAAAATTTGAATTGATTAAGTAAAATTGGCAAAGAAAGAACACTGTGGATATAACCAACTATGTTCAAGAATAATAAATATTCCATGTATCATACATTTTTTTTATTGAGGCCTTATCAATAACTTTCCCAACGAATTAATACAAAAGTTAGTAATCTCTCTCATTTTTTCCTGCTAAAACTATATTTCGGCACCTGACATTGGATTAATGCAATAAAAAGGTACGAAATTTTTTAAATTATACATTACTAAAGATATATGTGAATAAGTTTTAGTCTACACCATTCAGCAAATACAAAACCATCAAGAAATTGAAAAAAAAGAAGTAAAAGACCGAACATAAATACCAAAGAGAATTGAAATAAAAAACTACTGCATGCAGCATCCCAAAGAGAATTGAAAGAAGATTAAAGAAAATGGCACTAAATACCACTCGTATTAGAAAAACAATCCACTTCAATTACTCCCCTCTACTTTTATATATTTATTGCTCTAATAATAATAACAATTCAACAGAAGGAGATGCAACAGATGATAGTAAAGGGTAAGAGTGTCTCCAAATTAAATAGACTCTTTGACATTATTGATTATGAATGTTGCTTGTAGTAATTGTGAATATGTAATGCTCGAAGGTCTCATAAAACAACAGATAAAAGAATGCTTTTGTTGACAAATGAGGATGATCCTTTTGGGAATCTTAAGGGAGCAGCCAAAATTGATATGATGAGAACAACAATGCAAAGAGCCAAAGTAAGTCTCTAGATAGAGGTTCAGATTTAGTTCTTTATCTATCTAAGCAACAACTTAATGAGACACCTTGGTAACTACAGGATGCTCATAAGATCTTGGCATCTCTATTTTGTATTTATACTTAAGAGGTTCAATACTTAAGAGGTTCAATACTTATTTTGTTCACCTAACTGGAATTGAATTTACATAGTTCCTATTTGACCTATTATATATGTCCACAGTCCACACGACTTACTTGGACTTGAAGGTGATGAACTCACACAATTTAAGGCTTTCGTCTCAGAGAGGTATGCTTGTTGTATTCATATGCTTTCGGTTTAAGTTGGCAGAAAACATTGAAAACCTTGCTTTATGACCTTGCCATTGGGCATCAAAACCACCTAACTTAGAGGCGAAAACATGTTCATAGTATGTTATACCGAAATATGATTATACCGAACTCGAATCATCACACCAAATGCTTAAAACATGCATAAGTTACGCGAAAAAGAGGCTCACATGTATAAGAGATATGGCCGTTGACTCTTTAGATTCGTCTCAAAGCAATAAGAAGTCCAACAACATTTCTGTATAGCTTGGGTCTCGGCGACAGCAACTGAGGTGATGATGGTAACTTGCCTCTCGAGGACGGACTTGGAGGTGATGATGATGACGATGATGATATATGAATTAATAGAAAGTGTAGTAGAAAGTTGGGAGAGTTTTCATGAGTGATAAACCGTTACCAAATGTTGGATGAAAATGCAGTAGAAAGTTGGGAGAGTATATGATAAACCAAATTGAGTAACTCCAGTGAACAGGACCTGGGGCTTCAATTTTGTCATTAAAAAAAAACTGCTAATTGAGTGCTTTGTGTTTTATATATGGTAAGATGACTTAATATATACTACCTCCGTCCCTAAAAGATTGTCACATTTTGACTTTTGGTAGTCAACAAAACACGATTTAAAACATAAATATTTATTATTCTACATACGAAAAAATTATAAAATATTAATATTTCAAAAATATATATTGAGACGAATCTAACAAAGTCCCACAAGACTATATTATTTCTTATCGTTTAATGGGAATTCATGATTAAATTTTATAATGTTTGACTAACAAAAGTCAAAATGTGACAATCTTTTAGGGACGGAGGGAGTATTATTTTAGTTTAGTAACTTTTATTCTATATTTATTATTTTTCTTCACATTGATTAATAGAAATAATTGAATGGTTGAAGTCAACAATTGGTTCCAAATTATCTTTTGAAATAATTGAATTATAATTATATATTTTCCTTAAATATTTAGTTTGACACATTTAAAAATATAGGTTATTCGATAATTGTTTTTTCGCCCTCTTAAAAATTAGTCTATAAAAAATTGGGGACCACCCTAAAAAAAATTCCTAGATCCGCCCCTGCCCCCCCCCCCCCCACACCAAAAGAAGAATGTAAAATGAGAAGATACTTTATTATACGAGACAATTGGAAAAATGCCTTGTTGCCACATGATTTTTTTATTTGTTTTTTTGCCTCCCTTTATAATTTTTTTGATTTCCCTACCCTCTCTCCCATGAGTGAACTAAATTGCCCCCACAACTTCGTTAATCCTCTTATACCACCCTCTTCTCTCTTGCAACTCCACCATCCCACACCACCATAATCACCATCACCATATGTTAAGAGTCGATGGGGTTCTACCCTAAAATCAATTGACAATAGACGGAGTAGCTCAAGATATTATATATTGACCCGGGAGGACATTGACTTCCAATGTGGGACGTGCATCTTAACACTCCCCTCACGTGTAACCCAATTATCGGCGGAATTTCCGCGCCGGTAATATTTGCCGGAACAACATCGGCGGGGTTACACGTGCCTCATTAACTCGAGTTTGGCTCATGATACCATGTAAGAGTCTATGTTCCACTCTAAAACCAATTGTCAGTAGAGAGAGTAGCCCAAGATCTTATATATTGATCCAGATGACACTAATATCCGACGTGAGTGTGCATCTTAACACCATAACTAATCACCGTTCACTAGAACCACTCACATCACCACCACCAAATACCAAATCCATTATCACCATCACATCATATAAACCATAGCCTCATCACTACCAAGCGCCACCCACCCCCACCTCTAAGCGTGACGTCATACCCTATCCTATCATACCTGAAAAAACGACCCTTACCATACCCCCACCCTAAAATTTGCAACTTTAGGGGGGTTTGTAGGGGAGGGGGAAGATCACGATTTAGGATTTGAGGGGAGGAGGTTGCAAATTTCAGTTGTTTTGGGGAATAGAAGTGGCAATTTTGGAGTTATTTGCTGTGTATGGTGGTTTGAGAGGTGTCTTTTTGAGTTGTAATGATGGTTGGTGGTGGTTATGGGGATGTGATGGAGGTGGATATATCTGTGAAGTTGATTATGGTGGCTGGTCGGTATGAGATGGTGAAAGGATGGGGAAATGTAGGGCGGTGTTTTTTTGTTGTGATAGTGGTTTTTAGTAAGGGTATGTGATGTTGGTGGTAAAATATGTGATGGTGGCGGTGGTGGCTGATGGTGAGGTTGTAAGAAGAAGAAGAAGAAGAAGAAGAAGAAGAAGGAGCAATTTAGTCAAACCTTGGGTGAGGGGTAGGGAAATCCCAAAAATTATAGAGGCCGAAAAAAATTAACAGAACATGGGAAAGTGCGCATTCTTCCAAATTTCTCCTTATTGTACATGTTTACTGATTGATCAGAAATTTTGAAGAATGCCCGCTCCTTTCATATTTTTTTAATTTATTGTCCCTTACTTTTTTTTGTAAATTAGCGATGAGGTGAAATTCGAACCTAAGACCTTCGGGTCACTTTCCACTAGGCTATTCGAGTATCTCTTACTTAATTGACTAAATTGCCTTCATTTTCTCTAATTTTTTTCTCTTCTTTTTCATCTTGTTTTTCCATCACCACTATCAGATACCTTTATCACCAACCACCACTACAACAAAAAAGACTCCACTACTTGTGCCTACTCCACCACCATTACATACCCATCAACCACCACTATCAACATCAAATCATTTTGCTTTGACTTTGTGATTGTAATTTATGGTATTTTCCCCCAAGTTTTGCGAAGACCTAAATGATATTGTATTATTAATTTTTTTAATTAACACATAAGCCCATGGATGGGTTTAATCAAGAAAAATAAAAAGGGATTTAGGTCCCTTGAGTGGTGTATTCGTTTTATAGAGAAATTATCGAATCTATCATCAGTAAGGCAAGCATGACATAGTGTAATGCATCTTCCACTCCTTTGGAAACCAAGTCCAAACTCAGCAGTAAATTTATGTGATGATACCACGTTATTTCATAGTTTGGCATGTGCTTTACAGTATTTGAACAGACCATTAGTCTCTTTTATTGTTCAACATATATTTGTTTACACATGTATGCCCTATGACAAACTATATGGCAGCACTCAAACGAGTGATTCGATATTTGCAAGGGACACTCGACTATAGGTTACATTTATATAAATCTTCATCATGTTCCTTGATCTTTTACACTGATGCAGATTAGGCAGGATGTCCAGGGTTACCTTATTTCTTGGTCCCCAAAAAGTCAAGCTAGCATCTCCCGCTCCAGTACTGAAGCTGAATAGTCTCATAAGAATATTAGATCCGCCATTTACTTCTTGAGTTGCATCATTCTTTGTCATCAACCACAATTGTCTATTGTGATAATATCAGTGTTATCCATCTTCCAAAGACCTTGTTACAACATCAACGAACAAAATATGTTGAGGTTGATATTCATTTTATCGGCGAAAAAGTTTCCCTTGGCCAGGTTCGAGTACTACTTGTTCCATCACTTTATCAAATTCTTAACATTTTTACCAAGGGTCTTCCACATATTTTGTTGATTGATTTTCGAGACAGTATCAGCGTTCGTCCTCCTGCCCCTCCGACTGTGGGGGTTTATTAGTATATACATATTAGGTTATATTTATTGTATCGAGCTCAACCTATTGGTTGAACCTAGCCACCATATGGTGTATAAATATATAATCTAAGACATTGTAATATTCATCAAATCAATATTACTTCTATCATTTTAATTTATTATGTATATTGATTCATCTAGTGAATGATAATGATATACAAACAATATTATAATTATTTCACCTACATTCAGATTAATTTTAAAAGTTTACTAAATTACCTAGATTCACCTCAATCCAAATCAACATTAAATTTCACTAGAGTTTTACACTAGCCGAGCTTAGCCCGGGCTCAAGAATTTTTGGCTTGGCTCATCACTAAAGGATCCTTAGGCTTCGTTCGGCTCGGCGAGCTTTCGCCGAACTCCGAGCTAACTTATTTCGAAATTTCAAGTTCAACAGATTAACAAATTTAAAAATTTCACCCCAATCCAAACCACCATTAAATTTCACATATTCTATGATACTCAGAAGTTTCTCACAAAACGATCAGTCAACGAACACCACCTTGATCTCCAATTCTCTATCTTGTTAAATCTCATATCAATCTTACCCTTATCCTTGTCCAACGAGACGGGCCTGACAAGCCCGGCCTGTTAAGAAGCGCCGGACCAGCCCCCGTCTCTAGTTTGACTTGCCTGTAAACATAAGTGTACTAGCCCGGCCCAGGCCACTATGATAATACTCAACCACTATTAGTTCGAGAGCCCCCTTCTTAAGGGGCCTAGTGGACCTCACGGTACATTGTCAAGCCATGAAATAATAGTAATATAGTATAGTAGAAAAATTTGTTTGTAGAGGGACTTGAACCCAAGACCTCTTAGGTAGTTGATAATGTAAGTAACCTATGTGGCAAGTAATCATTATACTAGCCGTTTGTACACAGTCCAGCCTGTGCGAACTTATTCTTCTTATACAATTTCTTTTTTGTATATCTAATTTGATATTGGTACAAACTTTATAACATATATATGAAAAATATGTATAAAGATCATATATTCAATTTCAAAACTGAATTTGAAGGAACATAAATACATCAATATTACATATAAAAATATACAATTTTAAATTACTTGATAAATAGTTAAATGGAAGTTATTTTTTAATATCAACACATGTCACTTTTTGATTGGTCATATGAGAACATGGGGCTTCATTTTTATGTAAATATAACTTCCAATTCCCCCCTTCCTCAATTATATATAGAGTAGATTTACTTGTGTATTATAATCAAGAAAGTAGTTGTACTAATTAATTGTTATCACTTTATATTAAAGGAAGAAGACTATTGTTGGTGTAGTAAAGCTCTATGATTGTTGATATTTGAAGGAAGATAGGTAGAGAATGAAGTGGGTGTTTGCCTGAAATTTGGTTTGGGTTTTAGAATTGATTGTAATTAGGGTGAATGACATTTAGGTCCCCCAGTTTTTGTTTAAATGTCACATAGGTCCCTCAGTTTTTCAAATCACCACTTTAGGTCCCTTGACATAAAATCAAATATACTATTGACTATAATGCCCTTATACTTACACCTCAATATTTTTAGTTTATTTTTGGCTCATGGAAATAACTGACTTTCATTTCAAAAGTATTAAAATTTATAAATAATATAAAATATGTAAAATAAATAGTTTTAATTTAGAAAAATGAAATAACATTTTGTTTTGGTTAATTTTAATACTAAAATTTGGATTTTTAAGTTGTCTTTCTAACTATGTTTATGTCAATCAAGAAATAATTAAAAATAAATAATGTTTTACATATATAAATCTCTAATCAATGAATAAAACAATAATTTAATGAATGTATTGATATTAGAAACTTTTATACTGTACTCCTCATTAAAAAATGTTGAAAAAGAAAATACAATCGAACATTGCATTAGAATTTTAAAATGACAAGTAAGTTTAAACACTTCTTTTGTAAGATGACAACCGGAAAAACCATAAGAAGTACTTCATCATTATATTTTATGTCAAAATTATATTTGTATATTGTGACAAATTTGTTAGATCACTATTTTCATAAAAATATGATACACAAATATATAACTTTATTAAATTATTAAAAATTAATTTGTAAATCTATGATAAATTATAAGTCATTTAGTTAAAGTTATCATAAAATATAAGTCATTTAGTTGATATTATTTATAAATTTGTAAATCTATGATAAATATTATTTATAAATTTTAATATTTTGAAATAAAAATCAATTATTTTCATGAGCTAAAAAAATCAAAAATATTGAGATGTAAACATAAGGGCACTATAGTCAATAAGACATTTGATTTTATGTCAAAGGACCTACTTGACAATTACAATAAAACTCAGGGACCTAAAGTGGTAATTCGAAAAACTGAGGGACCTGTCTGACATTTAAGTAAAAACTGGGGGACCTCAGTGTCATTCACCCATTGTAATTATAGTCATTATTCGTTTTGCTGAAAACGAAGAGGATCCCGAAGAGGACGGACATAGCCACAAAGGTGTACAGTAGAGGATAATGTGTATACTCTGCGTGATTTTGAAGGATCGAAGTCCAATTGTTTACTATTTGTGGTTTTGATTTTGAAGATAAAGATGAAATGGGATGTGTTGAAGAAGAAAGTATGAGGTCAAATTTTAATTATGAAAAATATTTTAATATTGTCTCTGTATTTTGTAATAGAGATAGGGGTACAATAGTTATTTTATCTAATTAAATGAAAAATGTGTCTGAAGAGGCTTCAGGAGGCAAATTGAAACGATTAATAGTACAGGGGGCATATTAAAACTGAAACGATAGTATATGGGGGAAATAGTGAATAAGCCAAAAAGGATAAAGATAGTTAGGGCTGTTATTGGAATGGGAGAACCTAGATCAGCCCGGTACCCTATCCGAAATTCCCGGTCCGTTATCCACCAGGTAAGATAACCGTCCGGGAACGGTACAAAAAATTAACCGGCATCCGATAAGTAACCCGGTAAAGTACTCAAATAAAGTATCCAATAACATTCAAAGTTAATTTTTAGATGTTATTGATTTTGAACACTTTTTAAAGGTTTTATACTATTGTATATGTTGTTTATCAGATATATTCGTAATTGGTTCGAACCGGTATCCACACGATAAGTTGAAGGGACGGTACCGGTTCAAAAAATATATCCGATATGATTAACGATTCGGATCGGGTAGTACCGATAAACTATTGGTCCGGTTTCGGGAAAGTGGATACCCGGAGCGGGCCGAACCGGTAACGGCACTAAAGATAGTTGAGGCCTTGACGCGGGGCAAACTGCAAAAAAGCCCACTTCCTTTTCTTGGTAAACAAGTCATGCAATAGCCTATATAACCCTTCTTAGGTCTCACTTATGACACAATCAAACGAATGGAACCCTCTGTTCTTTGAGAATCCCAAACAGCAAGCAGCCTCCAAAATATTGACGACTCGATAATTGTTTAATTTTCTAATTAGTTTCCAATGGCAACAGTGGAACGGGTTGGTGTGGTAACGTGTATGGCAGCATTCAAGAAAATTGTTAAACTTGCCGGTAGAGCCTTCTATGATGATATTGAGGTGGTCGTACTCGATGCGTTAACGGACAGGGAATGGGTCCGCGATGATGACCTTGCTCAACATCTCAAACTAAACCCGAGTCAAATCCGTAAAACAATCAAGTCTTTCGAAAAAGATAAATTAGTCGCGGTTTGTCATCGCAAAGAAACTGCCAAACGGAAGGCTAACACAATGTGCGCGGATAGTTGTTATTGTTGTTTGGATTACGGGCAGATTTGTGATGTGCTTAGGTATAGGCTTCATAAAATGAAGGGATACTTGGATGGTTATGAAAGGAATAATAATATGACGACATATTTGTGTACTTCTTGTAAGAAGAAGTATAATTCGTTGGATGTTCTACACCTGATTTCGACTCTTGACGACGATTTTCATTGCGAGTGGTGTCAGGGGAAGTTGGTAGTCGAGGAGAATGTCGGGAACAATATGTTGCCGAGGATGGATATGTTGGCGAGAAATGATATGTTGGCGAGGATGGAGGCACAGTTGAGGCCATTAGTTGAGCAGCTTAATGCTGTTAAGGATTTGTCACCACCTGAGCTCCGGAGTTTGGAGGCGTGGGAGGAGTCGCGGAGGTTTGTCGGGGACATAAAGATTGATGTTACAATATCGGGGGTTGATCATACGGGAGGCAGTGTCGCTGTCCGGAATGAGGATGAATCCCAGAAACGACCATTGCCTCCATGGATGAATGGCAGATAATAAGATTGTAATTGTATGACAACAAAAAAATTGATTGTTATTGTTATTTTTTTTGGATAGTCTCCTATATTTTTGTTCCTTTAATTTTTAATTATTGCTATAATCAATAATTAGTGATGATAATAACATATATAATACATCATCTCCCAATTCTAGACGTCAAAAATTCAAGTAATAACCATTAAAAAATTCAAAACTATAGTCCAATTTTACCATACAAAATTTAAAGGAAAAAAAAAATATACAAGACTACCAAAATAAAGTTATTTACTTGTTTGAAAAAAGCTTCTCAGCAATGGAGATGACAAATTGAAGAAGAAGAAGGTTGTGACTAGGCATGTATTCGAGCCGAATCGAGCCGAGTATCTGAATATTTGATTCGGCTCATTCGTTTTGAAATTCGAATCGAGCCGAATATCTTCCGAATACCGACAATGAAGGCTCGATTCTATGTTTGATTTCTCGAATCGAATACGAGTCGAGCTTTTTCGAGCTATTCGGCTCGTTTGGTCGAACATCGAAAGTGAGGGCTCGATTCTATGTTTGATTTCTCGAATCGAGTCAAGAACCGAGCTGTTCGAGCTTCTCGGCTCATTAACAGGCCTAGTTGTGACATACAATTGGAGAGGGAAAGAGACGTGTGTTTAAAGGGTTATAATTGGGTAGATTATGTTAGCTAATAAAAACACGTTAGAGGGGTGAATAAGGTTATTAAATGCTACTATACAACTTTTTCGAATCGATAAAACTATGTTTAACAAAGAAATGAGAAATACGGAAATAGAATCACACTAAAACAAAGTTAAACAAGGAATATCAAAACAAAAAGAAATAGATAACTTAGAGTAGCAATTTAATCAAACACTTGATAGACAGAAATTAAAGAGCACGGTAAGAAAAATGCATAAGGATTTTAGCGAGCTTCGGTTCCTCTACGTGCTTGATCCTCGGCTTTCTAACCTTGGGATTTGAAAACGGCTAACTATGAACTTGAAGTATCCGATACAAGCAATCAACTCCAATTCCTAGCTACCACCCGATGGTTAAACTCCACCAGAATTTGTCTACTAACCTATCCGAGCTAGTAACCCAAACACACGTTTATGATTTCAAATCTTGAACAAGATCTAGAACCCAATTCTAAGAAATCAGGATTTCAAGGATGATAAAAAAGGATTTTCACTCTTGAACAAAGGATCCCTAAAAGGATAGATAAAGAGTGATTACAATTAAGCTCAATGAATTGTTCTTCAACACCAAATGTTTGAGATGATTTGAGGTTGAATGGCTTTTGCTTTTGATGAAACAAGATTGGTTTTAGATGTGATTAGCAAAAGTAAAGTCCCAAGATGGATGAGTTAGCTATTTATAGTGAGGCTAAAAATTACTGAAAATGTGCCCATAGAGACCAACCATATTGACCAAAACACCTCATTATGGTACTATAAAAACTTCAAACAAGTCATACAATACACGCCATCAGGACCTGCATCGAGACCAGGAGATCTCGATGGTTGGTCTCGATGAAAACTTCTGAACCGTCTGGCAGTCATTGAGACCTGTATCGAGACCAGAAGATCTCGATGGTTGATCTCGATGAAACTCATTTGAAAAAGCCTGGAAGTCATCGAGACTTTCCATTGAGATAGAGCAGCTCTCTATGACATATCTCGATGATTTCTGATCATCCTCTGCCAGTCATCGAAACCTGTATCGTGACCAGGAGCTCTCGATGAACCAAGAGAAGGAATCTCAAGGCTCGTCATCGAGACCAGTCATAGTGACCAGGAGGTCTCGATGGCTGCTCTTGATGAAGTGTGATGTTGACTTTTAAGATTAACATAGTTGAATCAATCTTAATCTCAATATACATAACACACAGTTATATATATTAAACTCAAGATTGTTTCAAATAAATAAATCGAAGAAAAACAACATACATCAAACGAGTTAATTTTACAAAACGATTTTAAAGACCAATTAAAACACGAAAAGCCACTCAAACTCAACGCATACCAAACAATGAATAATTAGAACAATTCTTACATAAGTCCTAAAGCAATAAAACGAGAAGCACCGGACTATGCGTTCCGACTTGAAGTATGTGCTTAAGACTTTTGAAAGGTGCACTGTGCAAGACACTCAACAAACAATGTTAGATCATAAAACGTAATTTGTTATTATCAAAATAAGGACGATTGACAATAAGTCAACAAATTAGTTTTTAGAGAGAATTGTTTTATTATTTGATTAAGAGCGAGGAAAATAAGTAGCAAATTTTAACTTAATTTTTTATTAAGAATTTCATTCAGATCTTAATATATTAAGTACTTAAATTATTTTTGTTAACAAACAGACTTAATGAAATAAGTACTTAATAATTAATTTTAAGTGCTAAACAAGTTTAAGAAACATAGCCAACGAATCCGCGAACAAAGTGGGTAACATAGCCACCAGAATAGTCAATAATGTCCTAATGAAAAACGAAGCCTCCACCCCAAAAATTATAAGGGTCAAAGAGCAACCGAAGTGGGACAAAATTCATCCATGCTCTGATATTTATCCTCCTAAGAATAGACCTAGCTACCTCAAATTCGAAAGGGTATATCAACAAAAACACTCTTCATATTCCTTGTGTCCATGTAAATATCTCCCACCTGAGAAGCTTTCTTAGAGTTCCATTCTAATTCTGGATAAAAAAAAACCCTAATAATTGCTCTCTTTATAGACTTTAATTGTCATTCTATTCCTGGAAAATTCCATTCACTTACCCCTGCCAAAGATTTTATCTGACGAGTGGTTATTTTATACTTGTTAGATTTACTCCTAATTTTGTTCTCGAAAGCCTTATAGCTCAAATATAAACCAACCTGGTATGAGTGCTTAAACTCGATTATCTTTTCCAGATGATGATGCATATAACAGGTTCTTAGATATAGGAGGACAAACTCTCACTAATATCCGTATTCGCATTTACTATAGTGTTTTCAGAGAGATCCTTTGAGGAATTGGCAAAGTAGTTACAATCAAACTTTAATGCGTTTATCAATTTTTTTTATTATTTTTCACCTCAAAAACATGTTCAAGCGTGAGAACATGGAACTACTTCTTTATTGAAACCAAAGGAGCTACTGTCTCGAACAATTAACCAGTTCTTTTATTTTCTATTTTTTCCTTAGGGCAAGAAAAATCTTCTACCTGTGAGTGACAATTTCACTCTAAATAATCCCTTTTACGTTTTTTCAGGGACTTTGCGAAACCATCAACAACTTCGACATTTTCAGAATGGCAGACAGAATTATGCATAATATCAATAGAAATAAATGAATCTATTTTCATCATATCAATTGGAACATCCTTATTCCAAAACTTTGTAATACTATTATATGAAGCAATAGGTTGAGTATTATCATGGAGATTAGGCTTATCAAACCTTTTATTACCCGTAATTTGTTGTTCAAACAAATTTGGGCTATTTTGGCTTTCAATTACGATCCAAATTGAAAAAGTGTCCTTCGATTCTCCCTCATCAAAGTTTGTATGCCTGTTTCGATGTCTAGGATCAACAAAAGTTGTGCTTTTTGGGGTGATAGCGTATTTGATTTTGAATCTTTAATGAATTTGGATGATTTTTTGATAATTTTTAGTGTTGATTTGGTGAAGATGTTGTTTCGTGTCTATCTTGTTTGGGAGACAGTTTTACTCAGGCTAGCGATATTGCCAGAGCAAAGTTTGAGTATGTACCTATTTTAATCTTTCAAGTCAACTATTATATTTTATTATTATTTAATATCTTCATGTAATTAGAGTTAATTTTGAAAATCAACAATAAATGAATAAATTCCATATTTCAAATATATGCATTCTTAATGTTAGTAAATCATCATTAATGAGATGAAACATTGGATAAGAAAGAGTGAAAGACGATTCCTCTTGATACTATTCATTCTGAATAGCGTATAGACTCAAGATCATCAATATTTGACACTATTTTTGAAGGTAATGAATTTGGAAAATTAATATCTAAGTTGAATGATAGTTATCATCATTGGAAAGATAATATGGTCAAGATAAATTATATGAGATTGTTGACGAGTCAAATCCTATGCTTTATGAATCCAATATATTCAACGGAACAAAGGGCGACAGAAGAGAAAAAATCAAAGTCCAACCAAAAGAAATCTTTTACAATAATTTGAAATCGTAAAAAGGCTAGGCAAATGTTCTCATCCTCATAGTTGAGAAAATGTTAATTTAATCGTAGTAGTTTTTATTCTAATTTATTTGTCGTATGTTCATCTTTTCATTGTTTAATACTGAGTAGTAGTTATTGTAAATATTGTGTTGCATAAACTTGCCTAACAAAATTCAATATTTAATAATGAGTAGTAAATACTAATGACATAATGTAATAGTTCACTTGAAAAGTTAAAATAGGTACATATTCAAATTTTGCTCTGGCAGAATAAAAATTGCTATAACAATATCGTCAGCTTTTTTACTTACTTATGAACGCTGTTGAGAGAAACTTTGAGCTGCTTGGGAGAAAAAACTTTCATTTTTATTTTTTCATTATCCTATTATTCTTGTACGGCATTATCCATACTCGAAATTTTAGAGGCCAAATGAAGAATCTTGCATCTTTAGTGGTCCCCCTTGGATCATTTACAAAATCTTAAATTTGAAGGAAATGTACTCCCAATATTTTATATAAATTATCAGCCTTTAATTTTTAATGATAAAAATTAATTTTATTTAAAATCAATTAATATATATGTGTGTGTGATTTATTGAATAGAAACAAACATATTAAATGATCCTATCTTTTTTATCTGTAAGTTAGCGATGAGATGAGTTTCGAACCCATGACCTTTGGTCACTAACACAGAACTGAAAACAAACGATTACAGTCAAGTCGTGTGTTAGCATACTCTCCTTAAAATTGATTTGGCTTCTCCCTTCGCGCACACGCACCTGGGCTCACCCAATTTGATTCTAAGATTTGTATCCAACCCCGCGCGAGAGGCCTTAGCATAATGTTGGTAACTCATTTGCTAAGCTTTGGAAGGTCTCTTCTTATAAGGTGAATAATTTTTCCACTCCCCTCCTATGTTTTAAAAAGTACTCCTGCCACTTTTTCCCAACACTTCCATTTAATCTCATTCTTTACACAACTCATTAATACACACAAGAGTTGTCAAATTTGGATTCACCCCTTTAATTATCCAACATTTTATACAATATTACTCTCTCCGTTAATAAAAACTAAAATTGGTCAAAAATTATATCGAAAATGTAAAATGACAATAGATTGTCATTATATTATTCGTTAATTAATAATTTCAATGAAAAATAAACAAAAATTACATTAAAATTGTAAAAAAGGACATCAAAGTTATAAAATATCATATAAAATAAAATAAAATAAAACAAAACCAACGGTCTAAAACGTCATATATATAATACTCCCTCCGTCCCTAAAAGATTGTCACATTTTGACTTTTGTTAGTCAAACATTACAAAATTTGATCATGAATTCCCATTAAACGATAAGAAATATTATAATCTTGTGAGACCTTGTTAGATTCGTCTCAATATATATTTTTGAAATATTAACTTTTTATAATTTTTTCACATGTAAAATAATATATATTTATATTTTAAATCGTATTTTGTTGATCACCAAAAATCAAAATGTGACCATCTTTTAAGGACGAAGGGAGTATTTTTTTTTTTCAATTTTACCGGTTGACCAGGTTGTGATTTAAAATTTGTCATCACATTTGATTATTTACAAGTTACAACCTTATCCAGACCAGGTTCTGTGTTCATTGAACACGTTGATGTCTTTGTACTATTAATATCTTACGTTTGTGAGTTTTGTCCAATAATAAATATCTTCAGTTTTACACTCTCTTTCTCACACAAACTCATCACTCCTTTATCCGATCACCCCCCCCCCCCCCCTCCCCCTCCCCCTCCTTTTGAACTTTTCTTTTCTTGATCAGTTTTGAAGCAAATAATTTTCTGGGGTTCAAGCTTTTGATTATTAATATATAAAAATTATCTTTTTTAGATCAAAAGATTATACAACAGGCTATTCAGGTGAGTATCAATCATCATCTTCTAGATATTTTAATTAAAAATTCGTTATATACTACTTCCTCCGCATCGAAATATTAAATTCTTTAGAAAAAAATTACTTTTTTATAATAGTTGATTGTTTACAAAATTCAATATACTCTTATACTCTTTTTAATCCTTTAGGTTACTTTTCATTTTAATAGTATTATATAGGATATAATAGTAAATATTCTTAAAGCCTTAATAAAGTATATTGAAATAGAATTGTTTTACATGTTTTATATTTGTGAGATTTGGTCTCAGTGATTATTTTGCATTTAACGATCATACTGTATAAAAATGTAAATCGCACAAGACTGTGCACAAATAACTAGTGTATTATATAGGCCTTATTTCATTTTATAATATGTAGGGAGTAATTGTTTTTTGTTCTTTACATATTAGAGCTAAACTGTTCTGTATTTTAAGATGGCTTAAGTGCATATGAGTAAATGTGCAAGAATTTAGCAAGATTATACTCCCTCCGTCCCTAAATGATTGTCACATTTGACTTTTGGTGGTCAATAAAACACGATTTAAAATACAAATATCTCTTATTCTAAATGCAAAAAAATTATAATAAGTTGATATTTCAAAAATATATATTGAGACGAATCTAACGAGGTCCCACAAGACTATATTATTTCTTTTTGTTTAGTGAGAATTCGTGATTAAATTTTGTTGTAATTGACCACAAAAGTCAAAATGTGACAATCTTTTAGGGACGGAGGGAGTAATAATTATGGTTTTTCTTTTGGGCGCTACTTGTTGAGTGCACACTCGGTAGAGTTTGGGCTCACTAATAGCCTCTAACCACACACTTTTTTGTCTTAATTGACTCGTATAACTTTGATTGAATTTAAATGGTTTGTTAATATCGGAGTACATAAAAATGATGGCATTTGATATGTTTGCACATGTAATAATAAGGTCTAGAATTGACTAGTCAACCATCGAAATTTAGAAATCAGTGATCTTCATGAGATGGCGGGATTAAGCTTAGTTGAGGTTCTAAACTAAATGTATGTCATAATAAATGGTACTATGTATCAGTAGTTGTCGTTGTTGTCGCAAGGATTGATGGACGGTGAGCTCACCGTTTCATATGATGATATGAAGTACTGTATCATTTGGCTTGCTACCATATTGTAACTGTTTGCAAATTTAATCCCGCCATTTCTATATTATTGCCATTGTTTTCGGACATAGTTTTTATGAACTTCTACTATGTACAGATGGCTTCTCTGCAAGGACCAGTAATTTGTCCCGCATTGTGTAGAAAACAGAATGCAGGATGCACTTCGCCTGCAGTGTCACCTTTTCTAAGGGGAAGAGACCTTGCAAGCAAATCCTTTGGGCTCAGAGAATTAAGAAGTGGTGTGGTGGATGTGAATCATCCGAAGAATATGCGATCAAGAACAACAATTAAGTGCACTTTTAGTTCTTCGTCAAATGGTAATGGTAGCATGGCGGAGAATTTTAATGAGAGTGATGCGGATTATGTGAATTCCAGTGTAATTGAAGCTGGTAATTCATCCATTCTCTAGTTTTTAATTAATTTCAGTGCCTAACGGGAGGGAAGCTTGCATATTGGCTTGCCAGGACGTGATCAAGCACATGAAAGTCACCCTTCGTATATATGAATATCTCTTATTGCCTTGTGCTTGTGCAGAAGTGTTCATCTTTTTCTCGTTGCAAATAACTTCTACAAGTAGTCATGACAATCAGTTAATGAAGAAATTAAACTCAACCTTGAAAACAGTTCGTTATAATAATTGAACATAATGATATCTTATTTCTTTTCGACTTCAGGAGCTAGTTTTCTCATTTGTTAAAAAGACAGATATTTAGATTTTTCTTGATCGGAACCATGAGATTGTGTATGTTGTTTCATTTTGGTACTCATTGTATCAATTGATGCTTCAACTTTATCCATGCAGTTGAGGTAAAAAGCGGTCCAGATGGCTTTGTGGTAAAGATGAGAGAAGGTAGACATCTGAGATGCGTTCACAATAGCCCTCAGGGAGGGCATCTGCCAGATTATGCTCCACATCCTGCTATTGTACTTAGGATGGAAGACGGAACAGGGCTTCTCCTACCTATTATTGTTTGTACGTTTATGTTGCACTTTGATAAACTTTGACGTTATAAAACAGTGAACTTATAATTAATTCACTTCATGTTCTTGTACTCATCTGAACATTATGCAGTGGAGATGCCGAGTGTGCTCCTCATGGCAGCCATTCGGAATGTTCGAATTGTATGTTTCAACTTCCCTGGTTTAAGTCAATCTGAGAAATTCAATTTACAATTTAGGAATCTCTCCGATGGTTACATTAGATACAATGTGGTAATTGCAGGCTAGGCCCACAATGTATCATGTGGTGACTGACATGGTTGAAAAGATGGGATATTCCGTGAGTTATCGAGTGCATTCATTTTAATGGTGCTGATATGATCTTTTAATGGGATTGACAACCTGCTCCTTTGTTGCTTATACAGGTGAAACTTGTGCGAGTCACTAAGAGAGTGCATGAAGCATACTTCGCTCGGTTGTATCTTACAAAGGTTTGTGAACTGCTCTAAGCAATATAAGTAGATAAAATAGCAGGATCCATCTGTCATTTTTTTTTTACTACTTGGATTCATGATGATGCCATGGTATTGGTTCAAGGTGGATAATGAAGCAGACTGTGTCAGCTTTGATCTTCGCCCATCAGATGCCATCAATATTGCAGTGAGATGCAAGGTAAAAGTGGACGCCTTTCTAAATTCCAGATCCCCTTTCACCCCCCCCCCCCCCCACCCCCTTCCACCAGTTTCATATTTGAAGACGTTCTATATATGTCAATGCTGTCCTACCCTATGTATAATTAACGACTCCAAAATGGAAACATTGCCACTCTGGTTTATTATCATTGTGCTGTGTGACTTCCCATGAGCGGTGCTTCGTTTCTCCAATGCTGTGCATAGATTTGAGCTTAACTTGCACCAATGTGCACCTTTTAGGGTCGGTGACGGAAAAAATGTGCATGTTAGGAAGATAACAATACAAAAGAATATGTGGTTTCATTTTGGATGGTGCGAAGGGGATGAGTGTTTGGAAAATTGACGAATCTTCTTCTACTTCTCATCTTGTGCTTCTTTTAGGTACCCATTCAGGTTAACAAGCACCTGGCCTACAATGATGGCATGAGAGTTATTGAGCCTGAAAAAGTGCCAATTCTGAGTTCTGCTTCTGACGGCATTTTGTTTACAGAACTGGACAGGTAAAAATATATTGATAAGTCTGTTTGAAATGCCTCATTAAGTGCTTGTGGTTTATAAAGGAAAGATGAAAACTATAAATTCCTGGTTAGGTGTCTGTTATTAATTTAATGCTCACGAGGCTGTTGTGAATGTGATAATTTATTTTCCATTCCTGTTGTTTTCCTCGTAACATAACCATGAATTAGTGTGGTGACATTTAATGTTTGTCAATGTCTGGAAGTATTGTTGATTGTTTGCTGTGTCATGCCAAGAGTGTCAAAAAATCTCATTGTGATGTTTTCCACTCAGACCAAATGGCCAGCCATGCATTGAAACAAAAGAGTTTGATCTTTTGCGCAACATGCTGATTGCTGCTGTGGAGGAACGCTACAAAGATGCAGGTAATTTACCTAAAACATGTTTCTGTAGCAGCTGTTCGCTTTCATATTTTGCTGCTGAGAACGTATCCTGCTTATTTTCATGATCAATATTCTTTGCCTGCTCTCGGCTTTCTGTGGATTTATATGTCATTAAAGTCCAGTTCACCCTTTCTAATTGTTATATCCTTTCAAGAATATTCAAAGTAGACGAGTAGCTAAGAAAACATGTAACATGAGAAGTACAATAGATACGTCTTCATGTGTGGCTTTTAATTAGTTGTATTATACATTTTTTCTTGTTAATCTTGTTGTCACTGTTTGGACAACGTGATATTTCATGACCTATTATTGAACTTCGTAAAGCTAAACATTATAAGGAAAATACAATGTCCGGAAAAGGTCTAGGGTCTTCCCTGTCAGCATTTTCATGTCTCGACCCTATGGGAGTTCAAAAACTTGAGATCTTATCAGATTGTAGTCTTGATTTCTTCCAAAGCATTTTTCCCTTCATACCCATAAATGTAATACTCGATGGATTCAGATTGGTGAACAAAATGGTATTGATACTTCATGTAATCTTTTTACCGTATCTTGGTAACAGCTTCCTTTAGGGACAAGCTCACTCAACTTCGCCTGAACAAGAACTGGGTATAACACGTAAGACACTTTCTGTACTGTCTACGCCATTCTCTTTGTCAGTTTATGCGTTGCGTGCATGAGTGCATGACCACAAAGTTTATGTGTTTGTTATGTTTCCGTGCACAGGGAATGAAGATGACTATGTACATATAAATCATTGATCGAAGTTTATTAGGTTTTGTTGCACCAGCATAAATATCCTCGCTCGTGAATTGTCTTCGAAGATGTAGAGAACTTTGTTTATATCTGTATATATGTAAATAATAGACATAATGTAGTACATCTGGATGATCAACTGCTTCATGTATTCTACCTTTCTACTTGTTACAAGTTATACATTGTACTCTGCAATAGTCTATAGCACTGTTTGCAAGAATGAGTTGGATGAATTCCACACTTCACGTTGCTTGCGTTCTTGACTTGAAACAATTCTGCGCTATTAGTTCGTTCTAGTCTATCGACTCTGCGTTGAGCTTGTTAGCTCATCAGGCGAGCGATGGTGCTGGCCTTCAGAAAAGGTAATCGTTTGTGTAGTACTCCCTCCATCCCCAAAAGGTTGAGTTTTTCTTGGATTTCGATTTTTTTTTACTTAAACTCCCTATTTTATCCTTCTATGGACATAAATATAAAAGTTGTGAAGAGTTGCTCCTTCCGTTCCTTTTGATCATATGTATTTTCAACTCGTTTCGGCTCGGATCATATTTTCGGTCCCTTTAACCACGTATCATCTTTCGGCCTCTTTCTTTTCGGGATGATATATTCGGCCTGTTTCGACATGAGATCATATTTTCGGTCCGTTTCTATTTGTGAACATTTTTCGATCCCTTTAGGTCGCGGAACACTTTTTGGCGCGTTGCGATCTGAGAAAATTTTTCGACACCTTTGATTGGGGTTATATTTTGGGCCCGTTTTAATCGGGTTGTAAATTCTTACTCCCTCCGTCCTTAAAAGATTGTCACATTTTGATTTTTGGTGATCAACAAAACATGATTTAGAACATAAATATTTATTATTCTACATGCGAAAAAATTATAAAAAGTTAATATTTCAAAAATATATATTGAGACGAATCTAATAAGGTCCCACAAGATTATATTATTTCTTATTGTTTAAAGGAATTCATGATCAAATTTTGTAATATTTTACTAATAAAAGTCAAAATGTGACAATCTTTTAGATACGGAAGAAGTACAAATGATTGAGTCGTTGCAAATGATGATGTGTGAATTAATTGCAAAGCAAAAGCGTACCTCTATCGATGTTGGAGGTCTAGAGTGGCGTTAAAGGAACACTGAGGAGACCGTTGAACCAAACTCTTATGAGGGCCTAAATACTTGCTCCAATATTTTACTATTTAGTGGTTGGATTAACTAACTATCATTGAGAATCTATAGATAAAGATCTATCTATATTATATAGACATCTAGTTATCACAGTTTAAATTCGTGGAGAGGTAATACTTTATTGAAATATCGTGTTATGTTTGATCATTTATCTGATTAAGGGGCCTCTTACACGAGTGAAGAGATTAAAATTCCATTAAAATAAACAAATATATATGTTTAAATCTAATTGTACCAAGAAGTAGGCATGTTCACGGTTTTGGTTTTGGACAAAAAATAAATTGGATCGACTGAATGGGTTCCATGGCAGACGGAACTACAATTGGTTATGTTTCGGTTTCGCTTCGGTTCTGGACCTCGTATTTTGGACCTAAATTTGAGATCACTTTTACCTTTGAATTCTTTGGTCTATTTGTTAGCTAGTAATATTATTTCTGGACTCAAATCTAAATGTGAGTAGTATTATTTTATGTTAATTGTAACTCACAATTAACTTCCAAAAATATATATACATATAAGTTCAACGAGATCCTCTTAAAACTAAGTTCGAAATTCGTATACAGAATCGTCATATAATACCACTTTTTAAATATAGATATATGTATTCATATATTATTAGCTTAAAACATATTTACTTATCTATTATTATATCATATTAATACTGAAAAATGTTAAATTTTGTAGTCAATTATCCACTACTAAGCTTAATTTTGCTCAAAAAAAAGTAGTCATATGTTCGGTTTTTATTGGTTCTCCCACAATACAAACCAACATCAGTTCGATTCCCTAAAAAAACTAAATCGATTTCTGTTCAGATCAATTTCAAAAAAATTAATACTTTCGATTCGATTTCAATCGCTTTGGCTTGATTCCTGCTTCCCCACACCCCTACGAAGAAGAAAAGATGGTTAAGACTTAAGAATTACTCCTTATAATCCTATAAAAAAAAACAATACTCTCTCCGTCCCTAAATAATTGGTATATTTGGACTTTTGTGGTCAAATTTTAAAAAATTGATCAATAATTATTATTAAATGATAAGAAATAATATAGTCATGCGGGATCTTGTTAGATTCGTCTCAATAAAATTTTTGAATATCAACTTTTTATAATTGTTTTAATATAGAATAAAATATATTTACGTTTTAAGTAGTGTTTTGTTAACCATAAAAATTAAAATGTATAAATCATTTAAGGACGGAGGGAGTAATAAAATGAAGTAGGAAGGAACGTAACGATTAATTAGTAGTCTCTAAGAGCATTCGCAGCAGCTTACCCAAATTTTTTCCCTAAAATCAACTCCTCATACTACTTTATCAAATTTAGGAAGTATGTTTTAACTTTTACACAAATTCAGATTCCCTATTTATAACTTATAACACTTAATATAAATAACAAAAGTGGTTTGGGGAGGGTGTAAATATAGGACACTCCCTATAATATTTGAGGAAAATTTTAGAGATAGGAAATCTGATATTTGATACTTTTTTGCTTTTTATGCTTTTCCCTATTCCAAATATGAAATAGGAAGTGGTTTAGGACATTTGTTGCAAATGCTCTAATGTGCGCATATTCCCGCCAAATAAACACCAACCATCACAAATCATCGCCACGTGTCACCGATCTTACCTCCCACCTAAGCTTCCCCAATTACTCTAGATTTTCCCAAAATCCAGCTTTTTCTTCAAGATTTTACAGATTCCAAAAGGCTTCATAAAATTAATTTACCAATTTCTCCATACTCAAACAATGTCTTCAACCCTCGACCGTTTAGCAAGACCTTGTGAGTTTTTTTACAATATTATGTTCTTTTATTTATGTTCTTAGTTTTGATTTTTATTTCTTAATTTGTTTTAACCCACCCGACGTCGCGTTACCATGAGAATCGAACCCAGACCACCTAACCACTAGATTATTCGATGTTCTCAGTTTTTTATTTTTATTTTTTAGTGTTCAGTAAGTTCATGCATATGTGAAATCTTAAATGATTTTCATTATTGTGCTTTTTACTAGTATTGTTGGTTAGGGGCTTGAAAGTATATATGTTGTTGATTTCTTGGTATTGTGAAATCTTAGTTGGTAACATATTTGCATTCAATTTCGGTGTTTCAAGTGGTGGTGGAACACACATGGCTTTGGCCTAGTGGTTATCGACCCAACCTCTAAACTCCACAATTTGAGGTCCTCACACCCCATATTGGACCAAGAATCCAAGATCGACTTTCTAATGCCTGGTGGAAAAGGCTCTTGCTATTGCTACTGACCAAAAGGTCGTTCGAAACTCACCTCATCCATAATTTACAAAAAAAGAAAAAAATGATGCGTTTTACAAATAACGAAAGAAAAAATTTATACAGTTGATGTTATGCAATATTTCTGGTAGCTATTAATAAAATGAACAAGAAAAACTTGAGAAGTTGTAAGGCTTTGAAAAAAAGTTGTTATACCTTTGAAAAGATTATTTGGTTAGCCCTCCAAAATCTAATTTGTTTGTAGTTTTTCGTTATTTTTCATGTATGAAATCCTATGGCGCCCGCGCTTATGTAGAAATCATGATTCTGGTTTCAAGAATTACTTAGATGCTCCTTTAATGTCCGAAATTGTTTCAGGTTGGGTATGTGAGAACTATGATTTGCTTCTCGAGTTAACTAGTCTGATACTCCCTCGTTCTCTTTTTACTTGTCGTCCTAGCAAGAAAATAAGAAAAATGTGAAGGAGTATTTTGTGTGTGGCCAATGTGGAGTATAGTAATTGTGGATACTAATGCACAAAAAAGGTTTTAATTCACTTTGTTGTTCTGAATTCATGTAGGCTGTGATGGAGTACGAGACGAGAGGGCCAAACGAGAGCAAAAATCAGATCATGAAATATTGGAGGATGAAAAAAGGGAAAAAATTGGATTCTTGAAAAAGAGAACAAAGAATTTGACCAACAAAGTGTGTCATTCGTTAAAGAAGATAGGGAGTGGTAGAAAACCTCACAATAATATGGACTTTGAAGGTTCTTCTGTGTCAATTGAGGATGTTCGTGATGCTGAGGAGATGAAGGTTGTGGATGTCTTTAGGGAAGCTCTGCTCTCTGATAACTTGCTACCTCCTCGTCATGATTCTTATAGTATGCTGCTGAGGTAATCACGTCTACAACTAAGAGCATTTCATAATATTGTGGTATATTGTACTTCACTATTATACTATATTGCTATGGGCCTACAATGTAAGCCTATGCCATTGATGGAGGTTGATCGAATGTTTGTGTTAGGCATTACGTTAAGATGTGATCTTCTGAAGTAATTTGCAGACCAAGGGTCTAAATGAGTCGAGCAGTCTGTATTGAAAAATGAGTACAGCAGATGTTCGATGCAGTTAAGCTATAGCATTATCTTATTGAACCAAGCCCGACTGGAACTTACCCCCAAAAAGCGAATGTGTATACGATAAATTAATACTCGATAGTAGAGTAAGAATCTATTCCCGTCTAGCAAATAGTCTTGAATCGCGCTGTTAATAGCCTCTTTTATAGCCCTAATCCTTATTACAACTTTTTCTTTTTTGGTTTGGGATGGGAGTTTGGTTTTATTTGTACTCATTAGTAGTATCGAATTCTACCCCTTCTAGCATTTACAAGGTATTGAATATTCACTTACCATATCTATCATTTACAAGCTATAATTAGGTCCTATGCCAATATCATATACTTTATTCAAGTTCTACTAGCTATAATAAGGTCCTATATCAATATCTCCAGTCGTAATATTTGGGAATGTCATGAGTAATGTTATCATGAACATATATCTCGATTAACATAACTGTGGTGTAGAATATAACCTCTACGGTGTGTTTATAACTTCAGATTTAAGCAAATAAGATATCTTCAGGTTTTTGAAGGCCAGGAAGTTTGACATTAAAAAGGCGAAGATAATGTGGGCTAACATGCTCCAATGGAGGCAGGAGTTTGCAGTTGACACAATTATTGAGGTGATTATTAGACTTTTCTTGCCAAGCCTATTTGTAATTGTCCGTCTCTATTGCGTAAGCTCTATATAAGCTTCATTTATAACTCAACTTTGTGTATTTTTGTTGCCGAGAAGTCATAACATTTAACTGAACAATGTCTATTAAATCCATTGATCCTTAATGTAATACGTTTTTGCCAGGACTTCAAGTTTGATGAGATCAATGAAGTAATTAAATACTACCCTCAGGGGTATCATGGAGTTGATAAGCAGGGAAGACCAGTTTACATAGAACTGCTAGGAAAGGTTGACATAGACAATCTTATGGAAGTTACTACTCTGGATAGGTATGTGAAGTACCATGTTCAAGAGTTCGAAAAGTCGATTGCTATTAGGTTACCTGCCTGCTGCATAGCTGCTAAAAGACGCATAGATTCCAGCACCACAATTTTAGATGTTCAAGGAGTGGTAATATGTCTTCTTTATCATAAATCCGTTGCTCTTATAGACATTCGAAGATGGTGAAATGAAAAAGATGTTTCAGGACTGTTATAAATGTTGCAGGGTTTGAAACATTTGACAAAACCGGTTAGAGAAGTTATTAAGAGGTTACAGAAGATTGATAATGACAATTATCCCGAAGTATGTATCCAAACGTTATTTGAGTTCATTTCCTCGTCTCTTGAATTACATTTCGGTATATATGATTGATGGGATTAATGTTGCTACTATTGGTTGCAGACTCTTGGTAGGATGTTCATTATAAACGCGGGTCCAGGATTTAGGCTTGTCTGGAGTACAGTCAAGACGTTTCTCGACCCTGAAACGACCACTAAAATTCATGTATGTTTACTAACAAATGCACCTTGCTTTAGAAGGGATTCAATAAGCTGTTACATTTTAACAAACTTGCAGGTTCTTGGAGATAATTACCAAAGGACATTGCTCGAAATTATTGATGCTAGGTAATGAGGTTTAATTCTGTACAAGTACTCATTTTTTTCTATTTTCAATTCACTCGAAATTTCATTTTCTTTCCAGCGAGTTACCACATTTTCTAGGCGGAAGCTGTAACTGTACTCTGGAGGGTGGTTGTTTGAGGTCCGATAAGGGGCCATGGAAAGATAAAAATGTATTGAAGGTGACATGCACACTAGCTTGTTGATATTCAATATTAAACAACTGTACTCAGCCGTTTTCTACTTACTTTATATGCAGGTTCTGTGTTGTGGTGAAGTACATCATTCCACGCTGGTATCAGATAAGACCTCGGCGGAAGCTAATTCTCCAGAATTAGACAACTGGTATGTATGATTGACTCATCTAACGTTAATTCTTTCGTAAGCTCCTCAAGTACTTGGTCTTTTTCGAGTTCAAGCTATGATCCTCGTCGTTTGTGCCATCATATAACAGAGTTCAAAGATCTGTGAAGGCGCTTTCGGCTTACAAAATGCTAAAGAATCAAGATGAACTGATCACCTATCTTCCTTGAAAAACATAGAGCATACCTTACCTTCACAACTTGTAAATTATCTTCATTCCATTTCATTCAGGGACTCAGCTGGTACCAATGTCGTGTATGGCAATCCTATGTGACAACGATTCGAGATTAATGTATCTAGCGTAGGTTTTTTGTAATCCGTACCCCTCGCAAATAAATTACTCACACGCCTAATTTTTTCCGAAGATGAAGTTGTAATTATTTCGTTCATTTTCAAAGAGGTTCCAATATGTTTTGTGTTGTATTTTGCTCTCTTTTAAAACTTCGAATCCGTCGATTTTAACATCGAAAGAAGATGGAATGTTTTGTGTTTATTTTATTATAGCTAAATACAAGTTATAATTATAAATAGAAGATAATATGATTGAAATAAGAATGTGGTCATGTACTATAAACAGCATATCGGTTCTTTATTATTATACTCCCTCCAATCTAAAACAAATGTCTTTCTAGACATTTCACACAAATCAAGAAATAATAATTACATTCATACTTTTCATCTATGTTCCTATAAAACAATCATTAATAATTCAATTATTACTTAATTATATGATGCAATCATTACTTTTTTTTGAGTTATTTTATGCAAATAGGGATATTAAAGGAAAAAGTGGTATATTGTGCATTAGTTTATGTAAAAGGATATCTTTTTTGAATATTGTCGAAATGTTTAGAAAAACATTTGTTTTGAATTGGAGGGAATAATAGATTATTTACTCTATGGTTCTTTATTATTATAATAGATTATTTATTCTATGAATAAGCATTATATCAAAATTATGTTAGATATTCCATGATTAAATAACGCAGGTATGAAATGTTTGTATTTGTTACAATATAACAATAATTTAAATAATTTTTAATTTAAGGTTAAGTATTAGTACTAGAATAACTTCGAAGAGCAAATTGCTGAAATGGTCCCCGATAGTATGATCGAGTTGCACTTTGGTCCCAAATAGTTACATGGTTTCAAGTTAGTCCTCGAAAGTGGCAAAAAAGTTGCACTTTAGTCCCCACGTCAAATTTTACGTTAACATTTTAGGTTTAAGAGTTAAAATTGGGGTCAAAATATAATTTTAAAGATTTAAAGTTGATTTTTTTGCCCAAATTGGTGCCAAAATGAAACTCCACAACCCCCTTCCGCCAAAATTCTTTTTTTTTTCATCCCAATTAGTGTTGTGGAGTTTCATTTTAGCACCAATTGGGGCAAAAAAACAACTTTACGTCTTAAAAATTATATTTTTACCCCAGTTTTAACGCCTAAACCTGAAATGTTAGCGGAAAAGTTGACGTAGGGACTAAAGTGCAACTTTTTGGCCACTTTCGGGGACTAACGTGCAACCGTGTAACTATTGGGGACCAAAGTGCAACTCGGTCATACTATCGGGGACCATTTTAGCAATTTGCTCTAACTTTGAACTTAGTGAATAAGTTATTTTGAATAATAACGATTTTTAAGTAAAAATATAGTGGGAGAAGTGAGTTAACTTTTTATAAGTAATATAATTTCATAAATTACTATAAATATTAGGTGTATTACTTTATCCTAATATACAAATAAGATCTGCCATTCCAGAAATGTTAATTTATGAATTTTATTTGGTAAGGATGGCTTTATATACATATATTTGTATATGTAATCGAGTTTACGTCGAATTTACGAATTATTATTGTAATGGTGTTGTTTTATTGTTAATTTACGGTATTGTGTTTCTCTATTATTTGATATTATAGATTCTAACAAAATTTATGTATAGACAAATGGTAAGGACAAGTAATCGGTAACACATAGAGCTCTCAAACTATTTATACTACGTATGTCTCAGACTATCATTTCGTTTTGATATTTTTGTAAATTTATTTGTTATTTTTAAATAGGCGATATTTTGAATTCTTAATAATAAAAGTGAAGAGTGAATTGTTTTACCTTATGTAAATGATGTAACTCAATCCAGATTTAACAAACATGCTGATCAACTGATAACATGACACAAAAATAAGTAATGATTCCAAACATTTTAGCCCTTTCAACATTGTACTTAGTAATTTTATCTTGAACATTTTAAGATAAAAAATTTGTTTAATTAATGTATTTTTCCATACCATACATTAACGTAATCTTTGTCTTTTCTCTATTAATTTCAACATTAAATTATTTATTATTACTAAATTATTATTGACCTCCACTTGTCCAAAACCGCCACCCCTTCCAAAACCGCCACCCCACCCCCTACGTACTGTGACCTACCCCTACCCCACTTCAAACGGCAACCTTATCACCTTCAAATCCTACCCCTCTTTCGTTACCCTCTTCCCCTCATCTCTTATTCATTTTTAATTAGGTGTGTGGTAAGGTTTTAAATTTAAATGTGTAGAGATATGCTCAGATCTGATGTTGATTTAGCAGTTTTGAATTTTTTTTTGGATGACTATAGCTCAGTGTACACGTATTCAAGCATGTGGTACAAGTCCCGACATTCAATTATACCGTTACCTTAAACCAACCGTTGGGAATAGAATTTGGCTCCTATCTTATCCTTATCGATCTTTGTTATATAGTTTGTTTTCTCGTCTATATTTACAGGAACAATCATCTATAATTTTTACAAAGTTCAACTAATTCAATTTCTTCTTCATTCAGTTTTATTCTCTCAAGCTTTTAGTCGAACACTTTGTGTTCACTGCATTCTTTTGTTCTACCTCTTTAATACTCCATTGGGCATAGTTCATTGATTGCTACTGTAATCTTCACATGGTATCAGAGATATGGTGAATGATCATGATGAGGCAGAGAGTTCTGAGAATAGTATCAAAGATGATAATCATGGCAAGGAGCAAATTTACAACTCAAACAACCCATTATTTCAACATAGTTCTGATCATTCTAATGTGATTTTAGTTCTAAACTTATTAATAAAGAAGAATTATGTCCCTTGGGCAAGATTTATGAGGGTGGAACTAGAGGCCAGAGACAAATTAGTATTCTTGACAAGAGAGTACCCATAACATGATAAATGAGATCCCAACATAAATAGTGGGTGCAAAGTTAACTCTGCATTGATATCTTGGATCCTTATTCCACCACACCAAAAACTGGGGATGGATTCTTGTTCATTGACAATGCTAACAATTTATAAGATGAAATAAAAAAAAGACTTTGGTGACAGCAATGGGCCAAGAATATATGAAATCAAAAGAAAAATATATAGGATAAAACAAGGAGGTGATAGTGCCAATATATTACAACAAATTTAGGAGAATGTGGAATGAAGTAGAATTCATTGATCCAGCGACAGTGAGCAAATGTGACAATGAGAGGGTCATGCAATTCTTGATGGGTCTGAGTGAAGGCGTTGATCACACATGACACAAAACTCTGCTGATGAATTACATGCCAAAACCACCTAAGGTGTATGAGATGATAAATGATGTTGATCAATAGAGGTGTGTCAAAGAAGGCTTCCCACGTTGTTGACTCCAAGATTCTTGGAGATAGTGGTACTTCTACACACATGTGTAAAGATGCTAAATTTTTTCATTATTCTCATCCATCGTTAGTATTTACACCAGTAGATCTCTCTCATAGCTCCATTAAATATGTGAAATTGATAGAAGGTGATATAACTAAGAGATTAGTTACAGGTATAGATTAAAAATTTTATATGTTTCCGACGAAACAACCAAAAGGTTTTCATTTTTAAAGTTATAGAAACGAAATACTATTACAATCCGAAATCAATATCTTCATAGAAAGTTTAATTTCAACTTTTCTTATAAACAAGAAAATTGAATTTTCTAGAAAATATATATTTAAATATAGAAAAATATAACTTTATATAGTGATTTTGCAATGTACATATATATAACATATAGCTCACACTTTTAATATGCTAGATAATTACAATTGTCTATTTATTTTTTACATCTAAATATTATATATTGTCACAAATAATATTAAATAATGTAAATAACTATATAAAATTTTAGTTTTTTGTAAAAAAAATTACTTCAAATTTTAGTTTAATATTTATGTATATTCAAACTTATCTTGATTTTAAATTTTGTACATTATTTCAATAATGTTTCCGAAACGTTTCTTATTTTTATGATTTTGAAAGTATGTTCTAAAAAGAAATTTTGAACAGTGGGTACAAGTTATTGTATCTTCTGGAGAAATTCACTGATATCTTATCGTGGAAGTCCAAGAAACAAGGAACTGTTTCAAAATCTTCTATAAAGACAATATATAGAAGTGCCTATGCTACTTCTAGTGAGCTTCCATGGATCAACTACTTCCTTTAGGACCTACACATTGGGTATCTTATCCCCTTATACTGTGAGAATCAGTCAGCTTTATACATTATCCAAAATTTTGTATTCCATAAAAAATTAAACATATTGACATTGGCTGTCATGTGATTAGAAGGTATTATAAAAATGATTTTCTGCAGCCTCATACATTCCTACCAAAGAGCAGTTAGCAAATGTGTTTACACAGTCATTATAAGGTTTATTGTTTCTTTGTTGTTGTTCAAGACGAACTTCTTGCCAACGAGTTCATCTTGAAGGGGATGTAGAGTTATGTTAGATTTGTTGTTGATTTAGTTGTTTTGGAAGTGGTTTGGATGATTATAACTCAGTGTACAAGTATTGAAGCATGTGCTACAAGTCCCGACAAGCTAGTGATGCTTTCGGCTACTGGACTTTCGCCATCTAGGGTGCAGCATTCGGGCTGCGAAATTCAGTCATGCAGTTGATCAGAATGTACAATCACTGATGCATAAAGTACAACTTTCGGAAGTTAGTTATAGGCATATAATCGGTATTTTCAACTAGCCGTTGGGAATAGATTTTGGCTCCTATCTTATCCTTATCGATCTTTGTTACATATGTCTATATTCATTCAAGGAACAACGAATCTGTAATTTTTACAAAGTCCATTCAACTCAATTTCTTCTTCATTCGGTTTTATTCTCTCAAGCTTTTGATCGAACACTTTGTGTTCACTACATTCTTTTGTTCTCTTCTTTTAATACTCGATTGGGCATAGTTCATTGATTGCTGTTGCAATCTTCATAAATTGAGTGTCCGGGAATGACGTAGTTTCGACTCTAATTAGAGGTCCAGGTAGGTGGTGGTCGCTGGAATGGTGCAATAGGTTGTGGTTGAGGTGGTGATGGTGATTTGGGGAGGATGAAGAGGAAGAAGAATATAACAAAGAAGGATAATTTAGTCATTTCGGGGGAGGGGTGGTATGAAAAAAGAGGTGGTAGTAATTATATTTGCATTATTATGGCCTATGGGTGTTTTAGTTATCTCACAAAAAAAATTAAAAAGAACCATGCAAGGACATCAAAATACAAAAGAAGATATCTTCAAAGTTAATAAGTTTGATTAAGTTTGAGTTAAGTATGAAGTAATTAGATAGGGATTATGAACAATGAACAAATGGGATACACCCCTTCTCCATAATCCTATCTTAATTCTCCAAAAAATTCAAAATATTATGTACAATGGTGAATAAACAATAAAAAACTGATAGTTTTTATCAAGAAAGCATACTACATGGAATTGTTGGCAAGAGTTGAGAGACTTGAACAGGAGGCAGCGACGCGTCGAAGGCCACCAACATTTCGATGAAGCCGACACCGGAAAGATCCCGGATGGGTCGTCGGGGAGCATAGACATTGATTAGAAGATGGCGATCGTGTTAATGTCTTTAATAGTCGTTCCTGTCGAAATCTGGACATTTTTTCATAAGCTTCGTTCTTTGATTCTTTTGGGGTTGTGGCACCTCCCAAGTTAGACTTGATATTTTTGTATTCTTCCATCTCCTGTATTTATCGAAAGTTAATCGAATTAGCTTCTAAAAAAATAACGATTTAGTCGATTTTTCAATAGCCTGGTGTAGAAGGTGTTAGAAGGTGTTGGGTTCAATATTGGGATTAACGAATGATGAACAAATCAAAGAAAACAAGAATGTAAAACTTCAAGAACACCAACATTGGTATGTGGTTTCGACAACACCTACACCACTAATAATAATTATACTGAAGAAAAGATCTAAAAATTACAATCTATAATTCTACTTCTAAATTATAGCTAACCATTTTATGTGTGTGAGATGAATAATCATAAGCTATTCTACCTCTATATATAGACTAATTATCTAACTATAGTAGATTTTACAAATCTCAATTCTAGTTTGATAATATACGAACTAGAATATGTACTCCAACTAGGAGTCTCTTACACCATGATTATCCAAATCTTAGCTCTATTAAAATTTCTCAATAGCAAAAAAACCCAACATTCAACTCATACTATCATCGCTAATTTATAAAAAAAAAAATCAAAATAGAGAAAATATGAAATGATTGAATGAGAAAGCTTGCATAACATAACCAATAATGCCTTTGTTTGCATAAGATCATAAAGAGAATGAAGGAGCCTCTCGCTATATGAAGAAGAGAAAATCCCTTTAATGATAGTAAAAATTTGGTTATATTGTACCATTTCTCAATCCATTTTACTTCTTTCATTTCCATCAATTTGTGGGTGGAAACAAAATAATCCAATCAAAAATATGTAAATTATATAGACCATCATCATTCTCCTTCAGAATTATAACCATCACAATATTTTTATCATTACTGACGGCTTTACATCTCAGATACGGACTAGATTCTTCACGAAGAACAGATACAAAGAGGAGTGGAAGGATCTGAAAAAAACAATGATGAAAAACAATTGTGGCGTTTTGTAGTTCCTCAAATATTTCAATGTTTTTAATCTTTATGATGTAACAATTGACAATTTTGAATTACTTGCACTTGAAATGTATTAGTAGGGCTTCTAACGCCCAAACGCATCCTTTCTGATATGAATGCATTATCTATCAAAAAAAATTATAAAAATAGAAGAACAGAATTACCTGTCGTAATATATTAACAATTGACTTGAGAATTAGAACTGTGATTATGATTAGGCCTTTTGTTGATTGGAGGAGATTATCTCTCCTCCAATTTGATAATCCTAAGGAGAAATTATTATTTATTAGGATATAAATTCTGCCAAAAATAAATGATCGTGAAAACTTGTTTTCGTCGTTGGTAAATTTCTGGATTTGTGTAAATGGATTTTCTTCTCTTCAAAGTAGATATGTTTTTGTTGGTAAATGGTAACTACTAAAAGACATGTCAATATTTCTTTTTGTTAATATGTGATGAAAATATTACCAATAATTTTGGTTGCTTAAAACGCCTAGTGTATATTATCCATCCGATAAATTATAATTTCTCTATAATATTAATGAGACTTTCCAAGTAGTAATTGAATCTAAAAAACTAAAGTACACTGTCTAAACATGAATTTCATGCTTGAAAGAGAGGCATCTTTTCGAATTCGACAAATTTGGAAATGTTCTTAGTACATGGAGAACGAGGAAACAAACATAAGCAATAGTCGACGCTTTTAAGGAAACGTCTGTGGCATAAACTATAAACTATCCTCTGCTTAAAACGTTGCGATGAGGATGCGTGTAGAGGAATACAAATGCAATGACCTACTAGAGAAGATGGGATCTACCAAGGTCAGGGACAAGGAGCCCCTCGCTCTGCATTTGTTTGTACATCCACTGCCAATTAGCAGGGGTCACCTCGCCCCCAAGAGAACGAATAACAGATCCGCCACTGCATGATCCTACTTTGCAACATTCATCCAGGGGTAGACCTCTAATTAAACCATACAAAAATCCACAAGCAAAGAGGTCCCCGGCACCAGTGGCATCAATCGCCATGGTCTTCCCAATAGCTGGCACACGAACAACCTAAAATAATAACATGACAAAGGGCATACTTCAGTTCAGGACAAAGAAAATTTAAATGAGGTGCATAGTGCATGATACTTGAAGCCCTCTTTGTGACGAACTATTTAGTGTTTTAGTATGTCAAGTTCTACACGGATACATGCTCAAGATAGGTTTGCCTATGGTTAACAAACCTCTTTTCCGTGCTTTGCTAGGCATCCATTTGGACCTAAAGTTACCACTGCCCACTGGCAATGCTTAGCTAAAAAGTCGAGAGCTGCCTCAGGACTCGCATTTTCTTCTCCCCTGCGAAGTCATGAAAAGAGATGTAAGAAAAGGAAACAACATGAAATACAAAATTTCTCGCTGACAAGGGGCTTCAACCGCTAAATGATTAATAACCTTAGCAACTCTTGAGCTTCATCTTCATTCGCATAACAAAGATCAATATTTCCAGACTCCAGTAATTGAAGAAGTGGTAATCTAAACTTCCGCACCATCTGGACAACAGCAATCACTTATTTAGCTACTGAGAGCTTTGCCACAGAAGACCAAATACAGCAAAAAGCGACAATACTAATGATATGAAAATGAGAATATATATTAAGACTAAGATATCAGAAATATCTTAACATAAATATAAGGTGTAGTCACTTGCAGTTAGAATCCTTGTACACCAAGCTAATCAGATGCAATACCACGGAAAGGCATATTCAAGATGGCTAACATATGCCCAACTTTGTGATTCATCTTTCATTATAAGAACATCAAAATAACTAAGAAAAAGTCCGAGACACAGCTAATATGTTCAGTTTTCTTCCACGAGATTTTAACAATGGCATTTTCAATACAGGAGATATAATCTTACCTCGAAGCTAGCCAAATCTAGAGAAACTAGAAGCCCTTCTGCCTTGGCTACTCGGACGGCTTCATGAATAACTTCTAAGTTGAGTATTGCATATCTTAACATCAACCACTGAAATATAACAGGGGAAACATGTCACAAGCTTCTTAGTCCTGATTTTCTGCTACACTTTGTCTCACAACCCTGAAGAAAGAGGAATTTAATTTGGCAAAAGGGAATATTCGTACTTACTTTGGACCCTTTGAAGTCCTCCCTTGTCAAATCTTCGGCCTAAAACAAAGAGTTTATTAAGAATACCACGAAATCTAACAACGTTTGCACAGGTAACTAGATCATGGCAACACGTACCTGAAATTTAACCGCACTCGAGAGACATGGTCTCATGGTTCGGTTTCCCGATTCATCAACCAAGCAAACACACTATGGGCAAAAATACAATCTCAGCATGTGATGCTTTCATGGATATATTAGTGTAGAGGTGGTTATAACCTCACCTGAGCAGTAAATCCATCCTTCAACCTCAATCTTGAGAGATCGACTTTATTAGAGGTCATATTTCTAATGAAAAGGCTACCTTGTTCATCATTACCACATGCCCCAATCATCCCCGTTGTAATCCCAAATCCAGCAGATAGGCCTCTGATCGTGTTAGCTATACTTCCTCCAGCAATCGTCTTTGAAGGCACAGATTCATCAGGCGACGATAGAATATGTTTGTTCAGCTCAGACACGATATGGTTCAGCTCTTCAACTGCTACCTATGAAAGTATGAATAGCAAATCAGAACAAGAAGAGAAGAGCGAAACAAGTCAATATTGATGGACTTGTGTTACCTTACAATACCTCTTACATACACCTTCACCCCAAATATCCATTATGCTATATTACAACACAGTTTCAATCTTTACATAAATATACACATACCAACTAATCCCGAACACCAAATTATACAATCAAGAAAAGCGATGACATAAAATAAATAGTACAAACAAAAAAAATATGAAATAATAAGCTTTAAAATAACATTCATTAATTATCATAACTTCATATATAATAAATCAAAACATATGAATCTAACCCCAAACCAATAAAATTCCGAAATAGATTACAATTTACATGTTCTTATATGTTACACTCTGTTGAAACCATAACAAAAACTTTTTTGTTTCACATTAGATTGTAAAAAGCAGGAGTCACATGTCACTATCATCTTACCAGAATGTAATAAAATTTAACAGAATCTACACAAATGTAATAGAGAATCTGCACTCACTACATTGCCAAGTGAACAAAGTGCCCACTATATTTAAACATAAAGACCCAATTTTTACACAAAAAACACATACCCATTAACCTCAAACACCCGACTAGGCTTCCAAAATCCAGAAATTGATGAAATAACAAATGTAACAAAGAATCTGCACTCACTAAATTGTCAAGTAAACAAAGTACCCACTATAATATCAGCACAAAGACTCAATTTTTAACCAAAAAAATACATTCCCATGAACATCAAACACCCAACTATGCTCCCATATCAAGAAATCGATGAAATAACAAATGTAACAGAGAATCTGCACTCACTAAATTGTCAAGTAAACAAAGTACCCACTATATTTCAACATAAAGACTCAATTTTTACACAAGAAAACACATACCCATTAACCTCAAACACCCAACTATGCATCCAAAATCAAGAAATTGATGAAATAACAAATGTAATCTGCACTCACTAAATTGTCAAGTAAACAAAGTACCCACTATATTTCAACACAAAGACTCAATTTTTACACAAAAAAAACACATACCCATTAACCTCAAACACCCAACTACGCATCCAAAATCAAGAAATTGATGAAAAAACAAAAAAAACAGCAAAAACAATACAGGAAAAGAGCCGCCACGCTCTCCAGAGATTTGAGAAAGTAGTGACCAATCAACTCTAGCCACGTGGTCAACCATAGCTGCAGGCTGCAGACCTAGTACAAGTGGTGATGAATTTTGACTACAATCTAGTGTTTGATGCTCATTGTTGTTGGAACTAGGATTTAATTCAATACCCATATTGTTGATTTTGATAAAATTGAAATAGTTTTTGGGATTTTGCAATGAGTTTTGGGAGTGAGGGAAAATTGTTTGGCTGAGAGCCTACAAAACTGAATTGCTTTGTGTCCCTACTTGTCTTTAGAATTTTGGTTTTCTATTTATAGACAAACTCAGAAAAAACATAGGTTTTAGGTCTGTTTTATTGATTTGGTCAATAATACTTTTTATTTCCTTGTAATGTGGAATAAATGTTTTTTATAAAATAATTGCAATTATGAAATAGTGGATTATAATTTAATTCTGAATATCTGAAATGTTACATAGTGGTAAATCATTGATGAAGAAAATATTGAATCATGTGATTGAATCCAAATTTATTTGGTTTGTTCTTTTTATCCAAGTCCCTCCAGTCCAAAAAGTGTGGCTTGTTAGAACTTTTACATAAAATAAGAAAACATTAAAACATTCTTGCAATAACCTCTATATCCTCATTTAATTACATAAACATCTGTGATTCATCCATTAATATTGAGCTTCAAGTAATACAACTAAGAGTATTGAGGGAAAAAATGATGTATTTTGCTTTGATTTATGTAAAATGTCATTGTTTTTGGATAATCTTCAAATATCTAAATGACCACTCTTTTTTTGGATTGGATGGAGTACTAATTATTGTTCAATTAATTAATATAGGCCACTCATTGATCAAATATGGGGTGTAGTTATTGCTGGAAGCGAGTCGGGTAATTCGTTATCCGAACGAGTACCCGACTCGAGTACTTAACTCGATAGATCGCTCGATAGCTAACGAGTAAGGTGCGAGCCTAAGGTTGTACTTATTTGAAATACTGACTCGATCGACAAATACCGGACTGTTAATAAATGTTTAAATGAATTAATAAGTTTAATATATATGTTAAGAATAATTATCAATAATAAAGGTTTGTACATTTTTTTTTGATAATTTATAGCAAATTAACTATTACATGATCGTAATGGAAGTAATATATTTTTTCCACTACATTGCCTCCAAAATAAATTAGAAAGTTCATCAAAAACATAATACATATCCGACTTGGAACAAAAGCGATCATAATCAAACATATCCGTGAAAAAGGGTGTAAAAATTGGTCTCCAATGGAGACTAGTTCCTTGATTCCTGTGGTTGAGCCAAAAATCTTTCCAAGCCTTTGATTTGGTGACCTTAGCGAGTCCTACTAAGTATTTTTTATTTATGTTAAAAAAAATAAGTTTTCCCTCTTCGCCTTAACAATTCAGGCAATTATCAAGTCGAGCCAGGTTATTACCTTAACGAGGCGTGTAGTACGCTACTCGTTATCTTACCGAGTCGAGTACTAAAATCGAACTTGATACCTTTTCGAGTCGGGTACTAGGTATAAAGTAAGAATGTTTTTTTTTTTGATAATTCAAGTAACACAACAGTTTAGACATATTAAACAAACCTAAAAACTGAAAGACAACTCCAACACACGGAGCATGACAGAAAGATACATAAAATATATAATTCTAACTGAAAATAAATAAAAGCGATATCCAAAGTTTGGGGAATCTCCTCGATGAAAGATGTAAGTGACCTGTAGATCCATAAACCCCAAGCATGACTCATAACAACATATATTAATTCATGGTCAAAATCAATTTGTTTCCTTGAAAAGATATAAAGTAGAAATAGAACATGATGGATTTGAAAGAGAGGACAAAGGGATATATAATATTGACATGAGCAGAAGAGAAGCTCAAGCTTCTCTTGGTCAATGTCATTGATAGGAATTTCTTTAATGTCGATGATAAATCAACTAATTAAGATATTAAGTAACCAAGGGAAAATAGGATTTTGACATGAGCAGAAGAGAAGCTCTAGGCTCTCTTGGTCAATGTCAGAAGTGAATATTTGTATGATGTCGATAGCGAATCGACGATATAGGGAATCTTTAGAAGGAAATCTAATAAGGAAAAAATCCATCGAAATTCTATTTCCTAATTTATACGATTCGAAGATACAATAGTGATCATGATATGAATTAATACTTGAAGTGGAATGAGAAAAACTGTAAGGGTGATCATACTTACTACGAGTCCCTGAAGTACCTTTGCCTTTGGAATTGAGAGGATTGAAATCTAGTTTGAGTTGCGTAATTCCATAACTTGTCCTTTGGTTCTCGTCATGTTCATCATTGTCATTTTCTCCTTTGGACGTAGCACCCCAAAATATATATGTACCCAAGACCAATCGAAGTGCGACAAAAGCCATTCCTGCCTTAATATTCTTCCTCCTAAGATTAGATCCAACCACTTCAAAATTGAGAGAGTGCATCGACAAAAACACTCCCCATCTTCTTTGTGCTCGCCATTGACTTTGCTGAGAATTCCATTCTATGTCTTTATCTTTGGATTTCAGTGTGAAAATTCTCAAAAACATTCCCCATCTTTGCAGCATACTGCCATGTTTCTCCTTAAAAGTTTTCCTATAATAACATTCTATTCCGGGATCAAAAGGAAACCCCAATCCAATCTCACCCTTCATAAAATCTAACCAGCTCATGTGGAGATAGACCAGGTTATCATAGGATAGTATATTCACCTTATATCATAGATTTGCATCATTTCTACAAGGGAGTGTAAGAGCCAAACCCATATGAGATGGGATGCTAAAAGTTCGAGCTTCATTCCTACTGTCATTATTAAGACAAACTTGAATATTCACTAGAGAAACAGGTCTAACATGGTCTACAACAATAAAAAAATTCTTACTCAGAGAATTTTGAGAACATATATCTAATAAATCGGGAACTTCATGTGTCTCCACCGGATGAACGATTCTATTATCTGAAGAAACCATATCATATTCTATAATTTTTTGCCTTTTCATCTTAGGATATTTAAAATCTTCTAATCCTAAGGGATAATTTATATCTTGACTCTCTCTTTTCCTTTTCAAATGAGTTGAAGACCCACCAGAATTATTATTGAACTCAGAAATATTTTCACTATCGTTTGAAACATCAAACGAGTTACTATAGTCAACCTCCATCATTTCAATTTGAGCATCCTTGTTCCAAAAGTTCATGATACTACTATATACCCGAATAGGTTCAGTATAGTTATGCGGATTTATAACCTTTGTCATACCTGACCTTATCCGATCGATTGACAGAGAAGCTTTAAATCTTTTTAACCGATATTGGGTCTTGATTTTGTTCCAACTCCCCTGTATTTTTGCATCACCTCCATTTGCGACAAACAGTTGTTGCGGAGGCGGCGGCCGCGATGGATGCTGCTTCTTCATCCAGTGGTTGAGATGGAGGAAGGATGAACGATTAAAAAAGGGGAGGCGACGAGTCTTCATGATGAGATGATGGTAATGATTCAAGGATAAAGTTAGAGTTTTTGTGATTGAACTAAGGATATGGGGATTTTGATTAAAATAGTGTTTGTTTTGAGCCCTTAAGGATTGACATCTCTTCTTTTTGTACTTTATCTTGATTGGTGTTGTGAGTTTGCTTGAGCATGAGGAGGGAGAGTGGCAGAGCTTCACCATTTTTTTCTACTTTGCTTAGCGGTTAAGCTTTTGAGCAGCTCAATGCGAGAGAAAGATAGAGTTGACGGTTTACGACTACTATGATTAATTATAAAGTAAGAATGTTAAGGACACATATATGTATACTCCCTGAGTTTTTTTAGTTGTTTTCCAAATTGCACATATATTAGTGAAAATAAAAAGTAATCAAAGTAAAATGACAATTCATTGAAACAAGGGTTGATTGATAATTTTTTAAGAAAAAATAATAAAAGAGTACGCTTTGAATAAAGAAAACCATATAAAAATTGTCAAATTTCGAATGCGAATCTTAGACATAGAATTAATGTAAAGTGCAAGAAATCAAAATAAAAGACAAGATTTAACGTGGTCTCCCTAACAATATGTTAAGACTACTCCACGGGCTCCATACTACAGACAAATTCACTATAATGAGATGAATTGATTACATAATTAATCAACTATGATCACAGATAATATAGCTACTTGTCTAACACTATTCCTAAAATAGAATTATAAAACTCACTATTCCAAAATTCTTAATCTATGTATTCAATCTGTCTGTCTCTCAACATATTCTACTAAGAAGAATCTATATTTATAAATATAAAAAAACCTATTCTAAGTCAATAGGGGATGCAAGTGCAATAGAATACTTCCTCCGTCCCAAAATGATCGGTAAATTTTGACTTTTGTGGTCAAACATTAAAAAATTTGATCAAGAATTCTCATTAAACGACAAAAAATAATATAGTCATGTGGGATTTATCAAAATTCGTCTCAATATATATTTTTGAAATATAACTTTTTATAATTTTTTGCATGTAGAATAAGAGATGTTTATTACGTTTTAAACCGTATTTTGTTAATCATAAAAATCAATATGTACTAATCATTTAGGACCGAAGAAAGTAATATAATTTGATGTGATATGAAATTATTAATTATTTAATATACTCCTTTGTAGAAGATGTTCTAAGAGGCAAAAGGCATGCGTGCATCATGAAATTAAGATCGAAAGAATCCTGAGTTTTTTGTTGCCTTCTTAACATTTTCTCTAGTGCAGTTTCGAGACTGCCCTTCTCACTTCGCACGGACACTACTATTCCCATGCACGCCTGGCTCATGCCACTATTCAAGTCTTTTTATAATATACGTTTTGGGAATACGTGTCGAATTTTTATTAGTATAAATTAACTTTTTTATCATTCCAAATGAATAAAATTGATATTATTAAATTCGTTTTTTAAATTATTTTCATAATATTGTTTTTTGTAATTTTATATAATGTATATAATTATTAATTAAAATTGTATATTAAAAAACGTAAAATCTAGCTATTATAAATAAATGGAAAGAGTATTATTTTGATAAGAATGTTTAATCTCTACGCATTTATAATCGGAATTTTATTAATAAAATGATGAATAACAAAATCGAGAAATATATCCTACTAATAACACCTCTCTAAAGAAGATAACTAATAAAGTACCAACTCAAAAACAACTCTCACGACATTTAAATAAATATTATGTCTCATATATGAATCTAATCATTTTATTTTAACGAGGAATTACATTTATTAAGATTAGATCGATAATTATTAAATCAAAGCCATTTGTTGTTGTGTTGTGATAGTATGACTGTGCGTGATAGGCGTAGTCTACATCATTATTGCTCATCGTTCGATGCTTTATGTGGAGAATCATTTACTTCGAAACTTTCCAAAATGGATGACTCAGTTCCAGCAATTAAAGTTCCTACTAGTATCATTGAAGTTTGAACCCTATAATTTGGGATTAAGTTGGAGAATGATTACTTAATTATATTTGTTATGATGCACAGGAAAGTCGATCTGTCCTTCCTGGTCAACATATAAGATCTTGAATAACTCTTTTTATTATTAATTGGTTTAGAGTAGAAGTCCATAAACTATTAACATGTATCATGAGCCAAGCTCGAGTGAATGAGACACGCGTAACCCCACCGATGTTGTCCCGACAAATAATACCAGTGAAAAAAATTCAGCCGACGAATAAGTTACACGTGAGGGGGTGTGTTAAGATGCACATCCCACATCGAAAGTCGATATCCTTCCCAGATGAACATATAAAATCCTGTGCTACTCCTTTTATTACCAATTAATTTTCAAATGGAATCTCATAGACTCTTAACAATATAACATATAATCATAAATAAATCATTTTGATTTATTAAGAATAGAATTACTTCATAAAAGTTACAACAGTGTATGAGCCACCACACGCACTAATGGTCATTGTACGTCTTGTCTAGAACATTACTGTAATACTCCCTCCGTTTCTTTTTATTTGATTGTTTGGAGAAAAAGTACTTTATTAATAGATTGTGAAAAATTACATTGGGATTGTAAAAAAGTGTATTGGAATTGTAAAAAAGTGTATTGGAATTGTAAAAAGGTGCATTGAAATTGTAAAAGGTGCATTGAAATTGTAAACAATCAAATAAAAAGAAACATGAAAAAAATGCTCAAACAATCAAATAAAAAGAAACGGAGGGAGTAGTAATTAAGTATCGTATAATAGTAACAATATTAATGATAGCAATCATAGTAATAAAATCAGAAGAAAGTGCAATGGTAGAAGGTGCTTGCATGGATACTGTAGTGTTGTTATCGATACATTTTTAGGACCAGGGGTGGATACTGGTGCAGACCGGTTTAATTGTAATCCGATAAAAATTTTCAGTACAATTTTGTTTTTAAAATTCAAAATCAATAATACAACCGTTAATAAAAACTAACATCTAATATGTTATTGGATATTTTATAGGGTAACTTATCAGATTAAATCTGGCTAATTTCTTCTATCCATTCCCGAACTATTATCTTACCAGATAGAGAAATGCGCTGGAAATTTTGGACCGCCTACCGGTCGAATCTCGATTCTCCTGAACAAATCGAGAGATTCGAGGAGTCGGAGGGGTTTGATTTATGGACGGATAGATACAGACTAGGCAACAATAACATAGAAAATAGTAAAAGTTTCAATTATTAATTTTACATATTCATGGTACTTTTGGTTACAATTAATCTAAATGAGTCTAACATCAATTGATTTTAAGATGATATACAAAATCTAACTTCTTAACGCATATAAAATGTTATACAAGCTTAAGCTCCAATAACTCATAACAAGCGCTATAGAAGCATACACTTCAATATCGCATATAATGTGTTATACAAGATTTAACTTCAATAACGCATATAATATGTTATACAAGGTTAAGCTCCAATAGCTCATAAAAAGCGCTATGGAAACGTACACTTCAATTGCCATATAAAGTGCTATAGTAGAGTTAACTTCAATAACGTATTTCAAACGTTATACAAGATTTAACTTCAATAACACAAACACAAGGTTATGGAAGACGATGGATGAACAACGCATAAGAAGCGTTATGCAATAAAAGTGCTATAGAAGTGTGTTTCTTCAATAACATTTTGGTAGAGTTATCTTAACTACAATAACGGTAGCTAAGATAGCTCAAAACAAGAGTTATACAAGAGAAAGCGTTATTGAAGCAACACACTTCTATATCACTTTTGAAGCGTTATCTTAACTATAATAATGGTAGCTTAGATAGCGCTTAAAAACATTATGCAAGCCCAAAAACAGGCGCTATGCAACCTCAAATCTGTAGTAGTGTATCTTTGATCTATAAAGTGTGCTCTCTCTCTTTCTTTGGGTAAGACCCACACTCGATGAATAAAATTTTACATGTTACCAGGGTGCAAGGTTATGTGAGATGGGTAGTTTTTAAAAAATTGAGTCTTATTTATATTTACAGGTAAATATTAAACCTAATTCTGACAGTGCGAGCTTATGGGCTAAGGTTACTTGCCCATTAGCCTAACATATATGCTACGTGGGGAGATAAAGTACCTCGTCATTAAGTGTATTATGTGATTGAAAGAGATTGGGTCGTATATGTCTACTAGAGAGTTAATGTACCTCGTTATTCAACTCGAAATTTGCACCTCATATGTGAGGAGGGAGTGTTAAAATTGCTCCAAATGAGCCTAACATTATCACACATGAGAATTCCACCAATTAATTTTAAGATGGTGTCTTTTTCGAATATGATCATAGGCGGAGGCATCCATAGCATTTGTTGTCATGGCAACCAGATACCTTTAACTTTTTCTTTTTTTAAAATATTTCTTTTTTTCTTATAATTCATAATTAATATAATTCATTTTCTCTCTTCAACAACATATATATTACTTTCAAACATATCCTAACATAAACATATAACAAAAAAATTATGTTTTTGTATATAAGAAAATTATATCTCTTTTTATAAAAAAAATTCGATAAATTTGGCAATCAGAAAAATCTTGTCCTCGTTTCGCATATAAATATGATGTATGCTCTCCACCAAATTAATACAAAAATAATAACTTAGATTGAGGTATCGTCCGGCCGAAAGTGTAGGGGTGGGGCGGGAATGGTGGGTGAGGGAGGGAGGGGATTATTAAAAATATACAGAGAGAGACTAAGAGGAGGGACTTTTTTAATAAAGATTCTCATTCACTATTGAATGATTGAGACAGAACAAATAGACTTTGTTGCATTCTGAAAATTTCTGGTTCACGAGTATTAATATATTGATGAGGTATCTATGATGGCCAAACTTTGAAGGATCCCATGCAAATGACATTAAAATAAATCAGATTGCAACTAACCTAAAAACATACATGAAATAGTGATCCACTAGTCAAGTTATACCAAATGTTATAATAATTTGGTTCAACAGAAATAAATAACTATAAATGTAACCAACACAGAAAACTTGACAATCCAGTTCAGTGCACAAGCACCTACGTCTGGGGGCAACTTGCCCAAGATAACAATCCACTATACGCAAGGAATCTTACAAGGACTGACTCACTAGTATGCGCACATACTCTCTATAGCCCTAACTATGCTTTTCTATAGGATAGGTTCCCTATAAGTCAATATTATCACTCTCCCAGTGACTAACAATTTATAATTTGTTTTAATGTAAGAAACCTCACTGTTGTTAGAAGAGCAACAACTGTACAATCAGTATAGGAGCTTAACGAATAAAAAGGGCCCACGAGGCATAGCTCGAATGGTCACGAGTCTCATGATAAGAGTGTGTTTCTCCACAAGTGTGTGGGTTCGATCCACGGCAAGTGCATGAGTAACTCTGCATTTGTTCAAGGGAGGACCTGCTTGTGGGTGGTTACCCATAGTCTGCGCACTCTTGAGGTGGAGTACCTGACCGCTAGAGGCACACCCCGGATTTGCCTCCTCTGTTGGGCGATGGGCTAGTCAAGCGGGGGCGCTTAAGATGAGCGTATCATCTTTTTTATAAAGAATAAAAAGGCTTCTACACACAATATGACCTAGTTACAAAAAGACAACACAATGTGCTATAAAGCTTCTTGTGTGAAATAGATAAAAGGTGTAAAGGTGTGTTCTCTTGTGTAGCTTCGTACTCCTTTTATTCTAGGTCATTGGTCCTTGACATTAATGTGGTCAATCTTCAATCGTTAATTTATAATTAACAAGGACCGAGGTAAGAAAGGTCGGCATAACACCCCACGCCCGGTCACAGGAAGGACTGACACCATATGTGGCGGCGGGTTCGCGGGGGAGGGGATACAAATAAAGCCAGACGGAATTTTGCACGCCGAGAGCTGTATTGGTTCAACCACGCTCCCAGGAGGATAAGAGAACCAATCACATTTACTGATGAGGAAATGTGTGGCATCGAGGTACCTCATGAGGACCCATTGGTGATCAAGCCAATAATAGGTATTGTCACTGTGGGCAGAATGCTGGTAGACATAGAGAGTTCGTGTGATATAATGTACCTCACCACGTTTGACAAACTAAATCTACCCCGCAGCTCGTTGCAGCCTGTTAACACATCTCTTGCAGGATTTACAGGCCATTAGGTGCAGCCATTGGTGGCCATGGCGTTGGATGTTACTTTTGTCATGGCACCCAATATTACCACATTGTTAACATGCTTCACTGTGGTCGAAGTAGATGATAGAGCATATAATGGCATATTAGGCCGTCCTACATTGGGGGCTTTGCAAGCCATCGTCTCTCCATTTCATTTAAAAATGAAATTTCACACTTCAAGGGGGGTTGGAGAGATGAAGGGCGATCAAAAGAAGGCGAGAGTGTGTTGTCAAACTTCAGTCACACCAGTTAAGAAAGGAGAGAAGCGACAAAGGTTGGACGTTGCAATGGTTAAAGAGGTTGGTGTAAGCCCACAGGAGGACAATGCTCCTCATGAAAAGGAAGAGATGGATCGCGCAGCTTCCCACGAAGTTATGGAACTTATTCCATTTAACCTCGCGGAGCAGCAGAAAACATTTCAGATAGGTACCAACTTAGCAACTAAACACCGGCAAGGTCTTATCCAATTGGTATAACAATTCCAGGACGTCTTTGTGTGGGGGCTGGAGGACATGCCAGGGATAGACCCCAGTGTTGCCATCCATAGTTTGCATGTTGATCCACTCATAACACCTGTCAAGCAGAAAAATATGACATTTAATGATGAAAAGAACAAGGCTATAAGGGAGGAGATCGAGGCATCGTTAAAAGAAAATGCGATTAGGGACCTCCAGTTCCCACAATGGATAGTCAATGTTGTCCTTGTTAAGAAGCCAAATGGTACATGGCGGATGTGCACAGATTTTACAATTCTGAACAAAGTATGCCCGAAAGATTTTTATCCTTTGCCATGTTTAGCAAGATTGGTGGAAGGTAGTGCAGGCCACGAGGTATTCGACTTTATGGATGCAGATAAGACCGCATTCATAACAGAATATGACCTTTATTGTTGGAAATTCATGCCCTTCGGCCTAAAGAACACGGGGGCGACATACCAAATGATGGTCAACTCCATTTTTGCGGAGCAGATAGGTCGCAACATGGACGTTTATGTTGACGATATGTTGGTCAAGTACAAGTTTTCACATGACCATTTAATCAACCTTCAGGAAACTTTTCATCGACTACGCCAATATCACTTGAAAATTAATCCAGATAAGTGTTCCTTTGGTGTCACGTCGGGTAAGTTCCTGGGTTACATGATAAGCAAACGTGGCATCGAGCCAAACCCAGACAAGATTAAATCTATAAGGGAGATGCAACCCCCAAAAAGTTATAAGGATTTAATGAAGTTGAACAGGTGTTTGGCGGCCTTGGGACGCTTCATATCACGTTCGGCTGACGAAACCTCCCATTTTTCAAGAACTTAAGGCAAGCCTCAACGAGGCCAAAGTTTTGTTGGGACGCGGATTGTTGGGGAGCCTTTGCTGCCTTAAAGAGTTACCTGGAAAGTCCTTAGCTATTGACCCATCCAGTGTCCGGAGATATCTTACAATTGTATTTGGCAGTTTCTGACGAGGCAGTGAGTGGTGTGCTTGTGAAAGAGGATAATAAGATACAACGTCCCATCTATTATGTCATAGGAGTTGGCGACACGCTTTCTTGCTTTAGCCTATGACGAAAACCGAGGACAAAGGGAATCATGCGACAAGGATGCAAATGTACATCCAAGACATTGGTAATAGTCCAAGGGCAAGTGGGAGTGTTGGAAATTGAAGTGTCAATTTCCTCAATTAGTGCCCGTGAACTATATCATCTATATATACGGTTCAACAACCGATAGTTATCTGAACTATCAGTAGTCTCACCCGAGATAATGCCGGGGGTCATCGAATGGCAGACTAGGCTCTCACGATGATCTTCGGGATTCGAGTATACGGTCTTATACGTTGAATCCCGATGCTTTCGTTACTCGGGCTATGAGGTCACACACATAACAATTAACGAAGATACTTTCGAGTAGTGACCCGAAAGTGAATAAGGGATTTGATCCATATTGAGGAATTTCGGTTCGATCGAGATCGTGTCCCGACCGAACCGATGGTGCGCCCGGAATTAGTTCCGGACGCACTATTTAGGGTTTATGTATATATTTATATATGTGAGATATATATTTATATATTATCATTTATTGAAATGATTTAATTAATTAATGAATTAATTGAATAAGATATGATTTGATTAATTAATTAAGATTAATTAACTAATCCCATCATTATGAGGAGTTGACATCTTGGTGGCTACTTTATTCCTTTTGAAGACTTTGTACCCCTTGGAAGAACTCTTGTAAGAGTATCTTCCATGGACCAAGAGGCATTAACCATATGGATGGTTAATGTGTTTATTTAGTGTGCAACATGTTTCATCATCCATTCTATATCTTAAGATGATATTGAATGTGTAAGAAAATATCCAAGTCTTGCATATCTCTTGCTAGAGAACACAACAACACAAACAAACACACTTAATCTTCAACCTCAACCCTCTAGCAAAACTCTAAGTGTAGAGTGTAGAACTAATTCTATAATTTGCTATAGTAGTAAAGACTACATACTCCTCAATAACACACACTAGTCCAAGTGTGTCTTATTGCTATCTAAGGTATTGGTGTGGACTATTTCATAGACATTTCTTCAAGAGAAATCAAAGGAGCAAGGTGTGGGGATAAGCGCTTAAAGATTTACATAGCTTCCGCTCACGCTTCAAAGGTATAACTTTGTAGCACTACTCTTTTATATGTTATTTGTAGCATATTCACACTACTTTAAACATATACTTCTATGAGCTAGTTTCATTGTGTAAGTTCTAACGATCAACGAATTAGGGTTGTATGACATATGAACTATTGTATTTCATTGTGTCTTGCAACCCCATGATAATCAACAGTGGTATCAGAGCTATATTACACGTTTAACATGTTCTAGAAGTGTTTAAAGTAGTACCATATAGTATATATGTCGATATATGAACCATAGCCAAAGTTTCGTCTTCGGAACCCTCCCATCGTGGCCTCCATCATGAGTTGTGAACTCACGATGGAACTCACGATGGGCTCACTGGACCAAAATGGTCGCCATCGTGAGTTGTGAACTCACGATGGAACTCACGATGGGCTCCCAGAATCTACCAGAATGGTCGCCATCGTGGCTTCCATCGTGAGCTATGGCTCACGATGGAGCTCACGATGGACAGTATTTTTGCCCTATGTTTTCGAAAGAAAAACAAATAGATTAAGTCCAAACTCATTTGATGTTTATGGACGTTTTCGGTTTGTTATGGGTGACTTAGAGATTGTTTTCATTCTGGAAATAATCTTATAAGTCCAAAACATTCTTTGAGAAGTTTAAAATAGTTTAAAATTAGCATGTATGTCAAAATCTAGCTCTTCCAACATAAGATCGTCTTATGGCGTGTCTTGTGGAGGTAAGTGGGAGTACATACAGTCCCGTACGGTATGGTACCCTCCACTTCCATGAGCAGTTTGATTTTATCCTATCGGTACTAATTAAATTGATTAATTGAGTATCGAAAGGAAGTTTGAGGTTTGAGTTATTATGAATTTCAAACCTTAACAAATATAACTTATGCTAAGTCTTTTTGAATGAAATCGGGTTATTAGTTCAATATGTTGAACTTATGATAGAACTTCCTAAAATTGGCTAAGTTAGTTGTTGGACAACTAAAGGTTATGATATGCATGTATGACTATGTTCACATTATTTGAATGTGAGTATGTGTGAGAGTTGTGTGTTGCTTGTGTGTTTTATTTCATTCCTAGCATGTTTATGTGATTTATGTATAATGTGTTATGCATATATAAACTGTAGTCTGAATGGAATGGGGATTTGATATGGCCTAGTGTTTATTCGAAATACAGTCTGCGTACTGTCCTTGATATTGAAATACGACGCATGTGTCGTTTTACATTCTTGTATTGTTATTTCTTTTTCGCGGTGCATGTGCCATTTAATGCGAAAGTTGATTATGTAACAAGACATGAAGAGACGGACTTGGAGCATGGCGATGTCCAAGAAGACGAAGACCAAGGACCTAGTTTAGAACTAGTTAGACTAGTTTTATTTAATGTTCTTTAGGCCATATCACGTCCCTTTAAAGTGTTTATTATTCATGTCATGTTTCATGCTTACATATATTTTCTTGACGTATATGTATACCTTTTGTGATATGCATGAAATGTGGATTACATGTTTAATCTAAACCCCTCCACGTTATAATTAAGTGTTTGCCAAACCTTAAGTTCAAAGTTGTCAAACTTTCCTACGTTTCGGGTGGATCATCCCTAGATGGGCACTTTGATTCATAGGAATAGGAGGCAATGGGATTACATGCGCTACAGGTTAGCCCATCGAACCGGCAAATGTAATCCATCCCTTTATGGTGAACTAAGGTTACTTAAAACGTGGCTACAGGTTAGCCCATTGAACCGGCCCGTTTGGCAAAGAAAGTCAATAGTGTCATAAAACGACTAATGATAGACGCCAAGAGTCAGATATAATCATTGGGTGATTAATATATGATAGTCTAGTAGGACTTACCCATGGATTGGACTATGAGGATGATTTGCGTGTGCCGCTCATACCCAAGTCCGTGGGGTCTTGGTATACTTGTACACTTCGAGGGGTTGTTGGTACTCGTATTATTATTTCAAGCATGCTTTACTTGTATCGTATGTTTTACATATAAATTAAACTGAATGTCATTTCATACTCGCATGTTTTAGATGGCAACTGCTAAGAAATCAATGCAACTTCAAATTCACTCCGATCTACACTTGAGAAGTCTAAACTCAATGGCAATAACTTCAACGACTGGTCTCGTAACTTGAGAATCGTTCTCAAGCACGAGAGAGTCGAGTATGTTCTTAAGGAAGAACTTCCTCCACCACCCGGAGAGGATGCCGATGAGCTAGAACGTAGTGCATATGATGTACACGTGGATGATGCATTGGATGTCCAATGTCTTATGCTAGCCAACATGGAACGGAATCTTCAGATTCAGTTCGAAAATGTGGTAGCATATGACATGTACTGCAGACTAGAAGAGATGTTCCAGAAGCGGGCAAGAAATGAGCGGTACGAAGCTGTTTGTGCCCTCATGGATTGCAAACTATCCAATGGTCAACATGCCAGTCCTCATGTTCTCAAGATGATTGGGATCATCGAGAGACTTGAGTCTTTGGGAACTCAGTTTTCCAAGGACTTGGCCGTTGACATAATCCTCCGTTCCCTTCCTGACAAATTTGGTAACTTTGTCATGAACTTCAACATGCATGACTTCGATAAATCGTTATCGGAGTTGCATAACATGATCAGCACGGCTGATACTGCGTTGAAGTGTGGAAAGAGCTCTACCCCTACTCGCTCTGTTCTGATGATTCAGAACAAGAAAGCCTTTAAGAAAGGCAAGGGGAAATGGAAGGGAAAGGCCAAGACTGGATCTATCAAAACAGTCAAGGCACAGACTTCCAAAACTCCAGCTAAAGGTCCTAAGGGGACTGACCAGTGTCATTATTGTAATACACCTGGTCACTGGAAGAGGAACTGCAAGAAGTACCTCGAAGACAAGAAGAGTGGGGCTCTTCTTGCAGGTATATTCGTTATCGAAGCTTTTATCACCTATAATAACTCTACTTGGGTACTTGACTCAGGATGTGGTTCTCATATTTGTCGAAATATGCAGGTACTACAGGACAGTAGAGCTCTTCGGAAGGGAAAGGTGGACTTGCGGGTGGGCAATGGAGCAAAGGTTGCTGCAGTTGCCGTGGGCAAGATAGATTTAAAACTACCATCCGGGATGGTCTTAGTTTTAAATAACGTATATTGTATTCCCGCTATTTCTAGAAATATTATTTCCATATCTGTTTTGAACAATGATGGTTTTACCATCCTTATAGAAAGAAATATGTGTTCTATTAATCGTGATGGTTTACTTTATGCAAAAGCTTCAAACCAAAATGGCCTTTTCATACTAGATGAGGATCATGAGGTATATAACGTAAATATTAAAAGGAACAAGCCTAACGACTTGAATCCTACCTACCTATGGCATTGCAGACTTGGTCATATAAATGAAAATCGCATCAAGAAACTCCACGAAAGTGGAATTATTGAGTCACTTGATTTTGAATCATATGACCAATGCGAATCATGCCTCTTAGGCAAGATGACCAAATCACCTTTCACTGGAACGAGTGAAAGGGCAAGTGATTTATTGGGGATAATACATACCGTTGTATGTGGTCCAATGAACACTCTTGCAAGAGGTGGTTTTCCCTACTTCATTACCTTCACGGATGACCTTAGCCGTTATGGCTATGTCTATCTAATGAAGCACAAGAGTGAAGCCTTTGAAAAGTTCAAAGAATTCCAAAATGAAGTAGAGAATCAACTCGGCAAGACTATTAAGACTCTTCGATCCGATCGAGGAGGCGAATATATGAGCCACGAGTTTGACGCTCATCTTAGAGATTGTGGAATTGTTTCACAACTCACACCGGCCGGAACACCACAACATAATGGTGTGTCCGAAAGGAGGAATCGCACTCTGTTAGACAGTTTGCGATCCATGATGAGTCGAACCGACCTACATGTCAGCTTCTGGGGTTACGCGTTGCAAACTGCCGCACTTACCTTAAATAATTGTCCAACCAAGTCACCTGAGAAAGTACCATATGAGATGTGGTTTGGGAAACGTCCCAAGATTAGCTTTCTCAGGGTTTGGGGTTGCTTGGCTTACGTCAAGAAATTGAACGTAGACAAGCTAGGCCCAAAGACTGACTTGTGCCATTTCATTGGTTATCCAAAGGAAACTAAAGGGTATTATTTCTACCTTAAGCCATAAAATAAGATTTTCGTGGCTAGGACAGCGCATTTCCTTGAGAAAGAGTTCTTATCAGGAAATGTCAGAGATACGGTACAACTTGAAGAAGTTCAAGATGATGAGCCAAATGATTTAATGAACTCATTCGACACGTTTAATGAGCAAGTTGAGTTAGCGAACTCAAGAAACTCATTGAATAGGAGAGTTGGGTTATTGAACTTAAGGGTCTCATCAAATGAGCGAGTTAACGAACTCGGCAGGCTCACTTCAGGAAGTGGATCCTCCATTCATGGTGGATCCTATCTTTGACCCTAGATCCACGGTAGATGAAACTCCTGAAGAAGTACCGACCCTTAGGAAATCCAATAGGACTCGTCATGTTCCCGATAGATGGTATGGGGAATCCTTCTTGATAGAAGACGACGAGCCTTATACTTATGGAGCCGGAATGAAAGGGCCAGATAGCGAGTCATGGCTTAAAGCCATGAAATCCGAGATAGACTCTATGTACCAGAATGATGTCTGGACATTGGTTCACTTACCCGAAGGTGCTAGACCTATCGAGTGTAAGTGGGTCTTTAAGAAAAAGCTTGATAAAGATGGAAATGTCCATGTTTACAAGGCTAGACTAGTGGCGAAGGGTTTCAAACAAATTCATGGTATTGACTATGATGAAACCTACTCACCGGTAGTCATGTTCAAGTCTATTCGGATCCTCTTAGCCATTGCCGCATATTATGACTATGAGATATGACAAATGGATGTAAAGACCGTTTTCCTTAATGGAAACCTTGAGGAGGATGTGTACATGACACAACCTCCAGGCTTTACATGTCCGAAAGGACCTAAGAAGTTATGTAAGCTTCAGAGATCCATTTATGGACTCAAGCAAGCTTCTCGCAGTTGGAACCTCCGATTCGATGAAGCAATTAAAGAATTTGGCTTCATTCCGAATGAGGAGGATGCTTGTGTATACAAGAAGGTAAGTGGGAGCCACATTGCATTTATAGTCCTGTATGTAGATGACATACTGATCATTGGAAACAACAAACCACTCCTTGAGTCAGTCAAGAGATGGTTGTGTAAGTGTTTCTCAATGAAGGACTTAGGAGAGGCGCAGTATATCCTTGGAATCAAGATATATCGAGATCGAGCCAATAGGTTGATTGGCCTGAGACATGACACTTATATTGATAAGGTTCTAAGACGATTCGATATGATCGATTCCAAAAAGGGAATACTGCCTATGACAACTGGCACTATTCTCGGCAAAAGTCAGTGCCCCACCACTGACGTCGAGAAGGAGAACATGAGTAGAGTCCCGTATGCTTCAGCCATATGATCTATCATGTATGCCATGTTGTGCACTAGACCAGACGTATCGTGCGCTCTGAGTCTGACCAGCCGATATCAAGCGAATCCAGGCAACAGCCATTGGACCGCTGTGAAATCTATCCTTAAGTACTTGAGAAGGACTAAGGATATGTTTCTGGTATATGGCGGAGATGAGGAGTTGATTGCAAAAGGTTTCACCGATGATCTTCGGGATTCGAGTATACGGTCTTATACGTTGAATCCCGATGCTTTCGTTACTCGGGCTATGAGGTCACACACATAACAATTAACGAAGATACTTTCGAGTAGTGACCCGAAAGTGAATAAGGGATTTGATCCATATTGAGGAATTTCGGTTCGATCGAGATCGTGTCCCGACCGAACCGATGGTGCGCCCGGAATTAGTTCCGGACGCACTTTTTAGGGTTTATGTATATATTTATGTATGTGAGATATATATTTATATATTATCATTTATTGAAATGATTTAATTAATTAATGAATTAATTAAATAAGATATGATTTGATTAATTAATTAAGATTAATTAACTAATCCCATCATTATGAGGAGTTGACATCTTGGTGGCTACTTTATTCGTTGGGAAGACTTTGTACCCCTTGGGAAGAACTCTTGTAAGAGCATCTTCCATGGACCAAGAGGCATTAACCATATGGATGGTTAATGTGTTTGTTTAGTGTGCAACATGTTTCATCATCCATTCTATATCATAAGATGATATTGAATGTGTAAAAAAAAAAATCCAAGTCTTGCATATCTCTTGCTAGAGAACACACTTAATCTTCAACCTCAACCCTCTAGCAAAACTCTAAGTGTAGAGTGTAGAACTAATTCTATAATTTGCTATAGTAGTAAAGACTACATACTCCTCAATAACACACATTAGTCCAAGTGTGTCTTATTGCTATCTAAGGTATTGGTGTTGACTATTTCATAGTAGTTTCATATCACCTTGGTGATAGACATTTCTTCAAGAGAAATCAAAGGAGCAAGGTGTGGGGATAAGCGCTTAGAGATTTACATAGCTTCCGCTCACGCTTCAAAGGTATAACTTTGTAGCACTACTCTTTTATATGTTATTTGTAGCATATTCACACTACCTTTAAACATATACTTCTATGAGCTAGTTTCATTGTGTAAGTTCTAACGATCAACGAATTAGGGTTGTATGACATATGAACTATTGTATTTCATTGTGTCTTGCAACCCCATGATAATCAACAATTGTGCCATTAAGAATGACAACATGGCTCAATATCATGCTAAGGCTATACAACTCGCCCAGACCTTTGAATTTATATGCTTCCAGCATGTCACAAGGGCTGAAAATAGTGATGTTGATTACTTGTCTAGGTTGGCGATAACGCATTATGAATATCTCTCCAAAGACGTATATGTCGAGGTACGGGACATACCAGCTTTTGAGATACAAATGGTGCGCCTAGTACTAGACCAATCTCCAGACTGGTGGACTTCGATAGCACAATATCTCCAGAATGGTACCCTACCAGAGGATAAGAACGAGGCAGCGAATGTCGCCCGACGTAGTTATAGATTTTGTATGATAAACGGTGAGTTGTATAAAAAATCATGGGATGGCCCGCTGTTACTTTGTGTGGCTCTAAGCATTGCACCTCTAGTACTACAAGAAGTCCATAATGGATGGTATGGAAGCCACATCGGCGCAAAAGCATTGCTGTAAAGGTTACAAGAGCGCGTTACTTTTGGCCCACTATGCATCAGGATGCCATTGACTTAGTTAAAAAGTGCGACGCCTGCTAACACTTACGCCCTATACAACAGGTTCCAACCACATAGATGACGCCCATCATGAATCCATTTCCTTTTGCGATGTGGGGAATTGATCTGGTAAGGAAACTGCCAAATGCCCCAGGAGGGGTTGAATACGCCTCATGGCGGTGGATTATGTCATGAATTGGGTTGAAGCGGCACCGCTAAAGCAGACGAAGAGCGCCGATGTTGTCAAATTCTTATGGAGAAACATACTCACTAGGTACGGAGTCCCAAAGATTTGGTATCAGATAACGGCCCACAGTTTGAAGGGAGGCCTCTCGAAGAGTTCTGTGAAAAATATGGCATTCAACACCGCTTCGCACCCGTGTATTATCCACAAGCAAATGGCCATGTCGAAGTTATGAACAGCACCCGTCTTTAAGATACGATCTCCTCAGATCGCTAGAGAAGCACGCAAACAAAGCCTTCTCTAAGACACGATCTTCTCAGATCATTAGAGAAGCACACAACTAAAGCCTTCTCTAAGAAACAACCTTTTCAGGTCGTTAGAGAAACATACAAATGAAAGCCTTCTCTGAGAAACAACCTTTTCAAGTCGTTAGAGAAGCATACAAATGAAAGCCTTTTCTGAGACACAACCTTTTCAGGTCGTTAGAGAAGTATACAAATGAAAGCCTTCTCTGAGAAACAACCTTTTCAGGTCGTTAGATAAGCATAAAAATGAAAGCCTTCTCCGAGAAACAACCTTTTCAGGTCGTCAGAGAAGCATACAAATAAAACCCTTCTCTGAGAAACAACCTTTTCAGGTCGTTAGAGAAGCATACAAATGAAAGCCTTCTCTGAAAATACAATGAAAGCCTTATCCGAGAACCTTTTCAAGTCGTTAGAGAAGTATAATGGGCATAAAATAGTTAACATTTCATAAAAGAAACAGATGTTCAAAGATACCTAGAGTTTCAGAAAAACGAAATGGCAACATCAAAATATATCAGGAATACATCGATCAGCCTTCTTCATCCAAGATGGTTTAAAGTTGTCAGTCTGATAAGCCTCGAGAAGGGACGGAAGTTCAGGGAAGGGAGCGGTGCAGGAGTCCACAAACTCTCCCATAATACGCACCACCTTCACACCAAGGTAGTCATCCAAGGCTTCGCTATTGATGAACTCCTGCATAGTCTTATCCATAGAAGGCTTCACAGAGGCAACGGCTTTGCGGGCTTTAGCCTCGTAGGTAATGGCTTTCTTCTCAGCAAGAACAGCTCGAGCCTCTGCCTGCTTCAGCTGATCCTGAACCAGAGCACTTTGTTTGATTGCATCCTCATAAGCCTTTTCCAGTGAAGCCAGCTCCCTCTTGAGTGCATCCCTCTCGGCAAAAACCGTCTGTAGATCGGAGGTTAGGGAGACGGTCTTCCTTTACAGCTCAATCTTCTCAGCAGTCAAGGAAACCACCTTGGCATCACCCTCTGCCAGCTTATCATCCAACCTCGCACCTTCCTCTGCAGCTTTGGATAGTCCTTCAGTCCGTTGGCATAATGATGAGCAATGGCATAACCTGCATTCATGGCCTGCGAGCTCGAAAGGTTAGAAGAGGAAGGATAATTGGCAAGGGTTCGGAATAAGAAGGGGGAAATTATCTCGAGATGATGCTTCATCATCTTTGCTGCTTGTTGTTGCACATCAAGCACTTCATCAAGAGGGGTGCGCAAAGGCTTCACCATGAAAGGCTTCAGTGAATGGAAGGCATCATCTACGTTCGACCAAAAAAAGTTAGGGTCGACCACCACTCTACCTGGAAGAGTATAAGGGGCTTCACAGTAGTTCACCCTGGAACTCACATTCTTGTCCTTAATGTTGGGGGCAAGCAACGGTTGAGATCGGCTAGAAGATGTCATCTTGCCTTTGCTCTTAGGAGGAGGAGAGGCATGAGCAGAAGATACTGCCTAATCCTCAATCTCAGAACTAGAAACCAGAGGCTATGCAGGAGGAGTGGGGGAAGGAAGCTCGGCATGAACATCTCCTCGAGCAAGCCTAGATCACTCCGCTGCCACAGTAACCGTGTTCATAGCTAGGATAGCAAGAGGGGGAACCACCGCTCCCAAGGATGCAGCTGGCCTCCTTGGCTCCAGGGTCTCCTTCACTGAGACCACTGCCTTAGACAAAAGAGGACGTCTCTCCCCCAACATCGCAGCAAAATCAATGTTGCTGGGGTCAAAGGCTTTAGCCGCGGCCACCAAAACCGACTCTGCATAAAAAGGGTCGAGGTTAGCAACGTTTGAAGTGGTCAAAGGATGAACAGTCAAACAAAATGAATTAACATACCCCAAGACGTATCTACCCCGGGGACAGGCTCGAACTTCATATTGGACATGTTAGCAAGAATGAGGCATCCCTCATTACAAAAAAGGGGCCAAGGATATGGATCGGAATAGCCGTTTGAAGCCGGGCCACTTGATCAACCTCGACTTCGGTTGCTTTGACCTTCCGAAGACCCTTCTGCCTTAACTTATCAATGCGCTTAAGGGGTACATCTGGTCCTACACCCCCTTTGACTAAGCACCATTTTTCATGGCAACGATTATCAGCTAAACGTTCAGGTCGGGGGGTAGCTAGAAAATTCATATGGGGTTTTGGAGATAAGTATAACACCCCGAAGGGGGCACGTGACATTTTGTACATGGTACAGAATAAAGGTAAAGATGAAAGAAAACCTATTATATGACAAGCTACTTGAAAAATGGTGGTTGCACAGGCTTATGGGTGTAATTGACAAGGAGCGGCCGGAATAGTAGAAAGGAGTTTCTTTAAGAAATTGGAAAGAGGAGGTCGCATGCCAAATTTCAAGGATTTTATATACATAGAGGTCCACTCAAGATGGTATGTAAGTAGATCTTCATCGGAAGTAGGAATTCGCATCCTAACCCGCCCCGGAATGGCAAAATAAGTTCAAAACCTTCTAAGGTTGTGCGTACTTAAATTAGACCAAGGCCTTTGAAGGTATTTGGGCACTTTACCTTGGGGGCGCGAGAGGAGTCATCGGAGTCGCCTGATCATCGGCGTCCTGAGGAAGCCTCCGTTTCTGATTGGCAGTAGAAGAAGATCCAACACACTGGGTGGCTACATGCACCTGCATCACATCATCATCCTCGTAAGCAGAAGAAGCAAGAACATCGTTCTGGGGAGTTGGGGAGATTTGGATATGAGGAAAACCCTCATTCAAGAGCGCAACAAACTCAGGGTCATCATTTAAATCTTGAGGTTCAGCTCCCACAGGTAAATGGTCAATAGTGATACTAGCCAGAGGATCATGCGAATGAGTGATGTGTATAGGCTCGAGGTCAGACTCCGGAAGTATCGTAGTTGATACCCCATGCGAGGCCAACCACCGATAATGTTGAAGAACTTCGAGAGGGACACTTAGCCGCTGAGTTTCCTCAAATAGGGTCGATAGAGGAGTAAGAGTCACACCGGTCAGGTCCATCTGGATAACAAGTTCGTCATTGGATTTATATGCGTTCTAGTTCTCGCCGTCAACATTAATATCTGCACAGTTATCGAAACGTCACTAAGATAAATGGGCAGGAAAACCAAATGTCTCAGAAGGCAGACAGGCAAAACGGTTCAGTAACCAAAAATCAATCCCCAGAAAGAAATTGAAAGGTCATAAACAATAAGAACAAACCAGAGACAGAAAAACATAATCAAAAGGGGAACTTGTACCAAAAATCATAAGAACATCAAGGGGATATTGTTAACATAACTTCAAAAGTGAAAAGGGTGAAATCCAAGTTATGACAGAAATCAAACCATCTACCAAGGGTTTACATGTACAAAGCATCCCAAAATCTAAAGGGTCAGATGAATGATTTGATACACCACCAGAAGTAGAAGAAAACACCAAATCTTCCCACGACACATATCCCATTATGTCGGTTAAACATATTTTACACATAATTGGAACTACCAAAAGTAAAATATGAAATCTCAGGAAAAAGAAAGGACGATTAGCTGAGATGATGACCGGAGATAAAAGTAACGGAGGAGCTAGCCAGAAAATGCCCAAAGTTCTGAGAATCCGATTGAGAGTAAATTGCAGAGAAAGAAGAAGAAAGACAAGTAAGCGAAAGAAAAAGTACAATGGAAGCCACTTGAAGTACCTTTTATAGGGAGCCAAGGGAACACTTCACCAAGTGTCCACCGTCCAAACGCTTCACACGTGGAATAATTCCTAATATCCCAAATATATATGAGTAAGGAACTGGTTCGTTAGTCCGGAATTTATCTGATGAGGCTCGCTCATCAAAACATGCGAGGACAATCCGACTCGTTTTAGCGCCTCACGGATAAATGGGGGCAATGATGAGGTCCAATATTTATAGGATCTGATATTGTACCAACCCAGTACAACCAGATTCCATCCAGCTGGCCCAATGAAGGGGCCGAACCTTCTCTCTCCTGGTGTACTCCCCGTTGAGATAAGGACAAGTGTCACCATCCTAAAAGCTGAAGTTTCTCTCTCCAGTACTCTATAAATAGTATAGTACCACAGTCATTTGAGGTAATCCTAATCTGAATACTAAATGCTCTTATAACTTGATATTTGACTCTCCCTTAAGATCACAAACTGACTTAAGTATTGTAGTGTCTGTGGTCGGTCCCCGGCCACACTTTCAGGTCGTTGATATTATTAGAAAGGAGATCTGGCTTCGAGAGGATCCGGAAAGAACTCTATTGGATATCCGAAGCGAACCATCTCAACAAGGCTAGTTCACATATCACCTAACCTCGAACAAATAGTTGATTCTCCACTATCAGACCCACATAACTTAAGGGCCCAGGTCAAGAAGTGTATGGAATCATCAAATTATAATTATTAAACGGTAGTTAATTAATTTATTTGAAGGGATGATGATATTAATAATAATATAATTAGATGGATATACTAACTAGGGTGAACACTTATCTAAACTAGAGTTAGAGCAAGGTTTATTTGAGTTTATTTAGCATCAATGTTAATTAACACAATTAGACCCAATAGTCAATAAAGTTTGTTGAAAATGCAAGCTTTTCGACACTAACACGTTCTCTCTTGATATAGAAGTATGAAAAACAAATTAATATACTAATAGTCTTCGAATTATTGCGGAAGCAATACTTATTATGCTTACTCATCCTCAGAAAACGATAATCTTTTATTTTTATGTTTTGTATTGAAAAATAAATCATCCAAATTCTTCAACCAATATGATGTTTTGCTTAGACTTAAATAGGGTTCTACTTCTTCCCTTGATAAAGTCTTTGCCCAAGTCACCCTTCCAGAAGTTTCCGCCCCTGCTCCATGATTATCATACTCCCCAAAGAATGCAGTCCTATACAAAATTGTGAGTTTGTGACATGTTAATAATTAGCGACACAAGTATCACTTTAATTTTTATATGGAGCTTTTTATAATTTCCGAATATGAAAGCAAACTTTAATCAATTGATTATTTTAGAATATGAGAAAATGCATCAACAATCATTTATGTTTCATTCAATTCACCAATATAATTACTCACTCATATTTTATATAGCTCCATTCACTCATTCATCTTCGAAAAACGGTTCCAAGTGATTATTTTGTCAACTTTTTCGGTCAATCAATGACTAGTCAACTATTTATGTTACCCGTTGATTTTATAAGGGCAAAATAGTCAGTTCACATATATTTCTGAAAAACCAAAAAAAAGAAGTAAAACTATAATTATGTCCTCCTCATTGTAAGTGTACTAGTTAAGAAAGTTTAAGCAGGGGCAAAATGGTCATTTCATTTTTTTAAAGATGTGAATGACTAGTTTACCATTAAAGCGTCAACGGGCGAAATAGTTGAGTAACCAATTGGAACCCTTTTCGAAAGATGAATAAGTGAATAGAATCATATGTAACATGAGTGAGTGAATCATGAAAAGAGTAAAACGTGATGGTTGATGATACATTTTATTCATACCTTTGCCTAGAGTGTTGTCCCCAATCACCCCAACCCTTGGGTGAAATTCCAGGCGACATGTAAGTTTTTGCAAAAATGACACGAGAATAAGGACCCCATGGCCTCCCAAGTAAGGCATTTTTCCCTCCAGTTATCTTACAACCGATAAAAGTGAAGCCTGTATCCTCATCAGGTGATGACCTATGTTGAGCTGTTATTGAACCCTTCCCTGGTGATATTGAGTGCAAGTGACATTGCTACATTCACCAAATATCGAACAAATCGATTAAATATTATGAAACGATGATATGTATCGGCGTTAATATCAACATGCCAAGTAATGACGTCTCTGCCGATAAGAATAAGCGAGGTCAGACAATATGCTACCTAGAGTGGCGGATCCAGGATTGAAATCTAGGGTGGTCCTTAGGTAATGTAAATTGTAAAATGAAAATTCATTACAAGATTATACGAAAATTATATATGCAAAGTATAGTTATAGTTTAAATTATAATTCAAAAATAATATATTTAGTTATAGTGATGGGTAGCGGCAAAACCATGATAAAAATAAAGAGCACCGATTTAAGAAAAATAAATTAGGGGGCCAAGTTTTGGGAAAACTCGTAAATTACAATAATACCATTAGCTATATATCAAAAAACAATAATAATAATAATAATAACAATAATAATAATAATAATAATAATAATAATATTAATTATATATTAAAACACAAATGAAGGGGGAACTTAAGGAAAATAAATTAGGGGGCTAAATTTTGAAAAAAAAAAATTCTTGACCTGCAATATTAATATTAACTATATGTTGAAAAAATAACAATAGTATTATCAAAAAGAACGAATGAAATATTAGGAAACAACGAAAAATGTCACTCCCGTAATTCGAACCATTGACCACCACTGGATCCGCCCCTGCCTACCTGACTTACATGAGTACATTGACAACAGAAAAATCGTTTCTACAATAATAGCAATGTGTACCTTAAAAATTGAAGCCCCATTTCCACAAATGAAATCAGTGGCTCCTTCAATAAAACAATTTTTGTAAAAATGTCTCCCTCTCTCATCAAACAATGCATCTTGGTACCCCAAAATCCGACACCCATCGAATGCTACCCGATCCGCAGAAACTCTAAGTGCAACTCCCTTTTCTCCTTTTCCGCGCGGATTCTATAAACACATCGTGATCAAATCTCTCCTCGATTAAGCTTTAGTACAACGATTAACAAATTAAACAGGAAAAGATATAATTCGACGATACTAGAAATGGGAAATTGAAGCACACGAAACCTTGAAGGTAAGTTGACGAGCCACGAAATCAGAAGCAAGAACAGTGAAAGTTGGAGACTGCACTATATCGCCACCATCACTCCACGAAACAACTGTCTTTTCTGCGGCGTTTGCACCACCAATCAACGTTATGTAAGGCTTATCTTGTGGAACAACAACTTTCTCATTATAAACTCCTGCATTCACCGTTATATGAACACGTTGGGAGTTCCCGGTAGGCACTGCATCGATTGCATCTTGAATCTTAGCGAAATCTCCATCCCCCGATTGATCCACCACAACTTTCTTGGATGATCTCGGGTAGCTGCCATCTTCATCATCAGCTTGAACTAACAAAAAACATATTGCGAAACAGAAAACGACCTGCAATACGCGACGATTGATGGCCATTTTTGTTTTGTGATTGAGAGGAAGATGTACCAAATTTATAGTAGCACATATGTAATAACGTATGCCCTTCTAACCACATTTAATGAGAGCTTAAACCAAGTTAGGGTGAGTTATTGCATGAGGTTAGTATGTCCTTGAATTGAAGAGATGTACGTTATGAAATCTACATTGACCACTGACTACAAACTACAATATGTATGATGTTGTAATGATCTGGATGGGAACTTCCACGCAAGACAGAGTTGGGGGGGGGGGGATGTGGAGCAAATCGCATGTCGAATGTTGAACGTATTAAAAATCCACCCAACCTTCCATGCAAAAGATCATTGGTACGAATCCTGTTGTTATACTCTAACTCTCTAAGAGTTAGGAATTTATGTATTTATTGTTTGTAATACCTTTGAATTCATAATTCACCGATAATTTACAAAAAAGAAAAATTCCACTAAAGCAAGCCATTAAGAAGTGAAATGCCCCCAAAACTTCATAGTCTCTCCAGAGAAGAACATAAAAAGAAGGAGCACGGCAACAATTTAATCTTGTGCTAACAGGTGCGAACTTTCTTAAATGTTAATCGGTAGATCATTGGAATTGGTCGAGTAACTAACGTTGACCGAAATTGATCGGCCAATATCAAAATTCAAATGCAAAGAACATTTTTAGTTATACTGGAGTTCATTTATACTCTTCATATAAATATATAAGAAATTCAATATTAGAGGATATTTCTAATCTTTTTTTGTTCATAAATGTTTCTAGCCTCTTGGAAATCATTCATTACATTAACAAGCCGAGAAGGATATTTCAAATTTTGCTAGCCTTTGGCTGGATGATCCACCAAGCTTAGCTCTCAACAAAGACGTTTGGAAGTTTTCTATTTTCAGTGATTAACGTTTACAACCTAGGAAGCTGAGTCAAGACAGGGCTCGGATAAAGCCACGCCTGCAAGACTTGAACATTGGCCATTATTCTGAAAAGAGCAGAGCTGTTTAATCGAGGCAGGTTCGCCTGTACTTGAATGGCCACCTCATAGAAACCTAATGTCCTCTAGAACTTGAGCGACGCCCAAGTTCTATCATAGAAACCTAACGAAAAATATGGATGAAGAGAAAACGGAACGTGATGAATATCATTTGTTTACTAGTACCAACAAAGGAACAAGTAATCCAAAAATTATTTCAGAATAGTTTTGAAGTAGTTTACACATCTGGAACTGGTGTGTTATGAAGAAAGAAAAACTACTTTAGCCATCGGATGAAGATAAAATACATACTAAATCTGAGGAAAAAGATGGCATTAAACCTTAGCAATTGGCTAATAGTCTAGTACCTTCGGTTCCTGCGAGCTACAGCATTAGCTTCTGATGATTTCAGTTCGACAGAAAGTCCATCAGCTGCACTGAACCCCTGAGCTTCCATCAATTCATATATTCTTCGAGCCTCCTGTATAAATCCACCTGAAATTAGTGCTCTGATGATCCGGTCATAATCCTTGATCCCCAACTGCTCCTTCTTAGCTTCCAGCACCCCTAAAGCTTGAAGAGCTTTCTTTTCGAACCCAGCCCTTGCATACATAACACAAAGACTAATCTGCAACGAGAGAGGAGGAGCCTCACCCAATTCAGAAATTTTATCCAATACTTGTTCGGCTTCATCAATGAGTTTCAACTCCCCTAGCCAATCCACCAATGCTGTGTAAGTCGCAATACCAGGCTCAAACCCATCCTTTTCGTGATGGAGTAACAGGTTTAGAGCAGAATCCAATAAGTTATCATTTTTATAAGCAGCAATCATGCTAGCCATGGACCTATCATCTGGTTTATGTCCAAGTTTGATCATATTATCAAAGCTACTTCTAGCATTCTCCGAGGAACCTGCTTGCCCGTATGCTTCAATAAGTAAGGTGCAGGACTCACGAGTTGGCTGGGTACCAGCAAACTGCATCGCATAAATGATTCTTTGGGATGCCTTATAATCGGCACGTTGGGAATATGACTGAAGTAGCGCCATGTAGATCTCTGGTGAAGGTTTAATATCTCTCAGTTCCATATCTTTCATCAAGGACTCACCCAAGTCTGGTTGGCCAGAACTTATATAGCCCATGATCATAGAACTGTACAACTTCTTGTCTGGTTGGATTCCTTGAGCCCTCAAGCTATCAAATAACTGCCTAGCCTTATCAAGACTCCCTGCCTTGCTGTACATGTGAACCAAAATATTGGTCGTCAGAATATCCGATGCAATTCCACTTTCGCTCATCCTTTTTAGAATCCTCTCAGCATCAGCTAAGCGACTTTCTTGGGCATAAGCATCAATGAGTTTCGAATAGTCCCGTATGTTCGGTTGGAAAGACTCTTCATCAAGTACATGTTCTGCAATCTTATGTGCACCAAAAGTAATCAAAAGTAAGCATTTTTTCATAAATAACAGACCTGAAAAGTTCCAAACATCTAAAAACGACAATAGTAAGACAATTGAGAAAAGTTAGTCCCCCCCTTCCCTTAAGTGGGGGTTTTTGTTTGCATGTAAGCGAAATCCCAAAATTGGTCCTCATTTTACCAAATTGAATATGTTGGAACAGAGGGAAACTAAACAACTTTACACATTCAAATTTGCATAAAACTTTGTGTAAAGTGAAACGCCCCTAACAAAAAGGAAGGAGTATTAATTTCAGACATCAGAATGCATGTGAACCAAATATGAAAGCTCAATAGTAGCGAGTGGAAAATGGAGACAATTTAGAGACATAAATTCTAACAATACAAAGGTGGATACTGAAGAGACTAGAGATGCAATCTTATGTGCACCAAAAGTAATCAAAAGTAAGCCTTCTTTCATTAATAACAGACCTGAAAAGTTCCCAATATCTAAAAACAACCATAGTAAGACAATTGAGAAAGATATCCCTTTATGTTGGCTATGTTCATTTCTATCAGTCGGATATAAAAGTTAAAACAGACAAATTCTGTTACTAATTTTTATTACTAATATCATGTACACTACACAGTGATGGAGTTACAAAAGAACAATCCTTACTAGATACATCAGCATTCAGCAAGCCATAAAAGAAACCATATACTATATGAATCTGTTGTAGTATTTCATATGTAGAACCAAATCTTAAAAGTTTTGACTACGTAAGAGTCTATTAGCTCATTCAAATGAAAACAGATCAAGTATAAAACAGATTAAAGAGCAGGACAAGATATGAATGTAAAACAAGAGAATCAATAAGTTACCTCATCACCTAAAGCTCATATTAACTTAGTTTATCATAGTTAAAACTCAAAATTGTCCCAGGCATTGTTATGCAACTTTTTGACAGATTATATTTTCACCTTATATGTACCTATTTTCTTGGATAACTACAATAGATGAGGTTTATACCTGAAAAGTTCCTCATCACTTAAAGCTCATATTAACTTAGTTTATTATAGTGCTCAAGAGATGCAGGATTCATTTTAACTTAAACAAAAGTTATACAGGTGAAAACAAAACTAATTAATGGTCATGAGTATTTGTTCTTTTCTTCTCTATTTTAAAGATTCGAAGGGGAATGAACAAGAGTTAAATCTGTTATTATATGTAAAATACGGACATAAAATGCATCAATTGTAGGAACCAAATAAATGATACAAAAAGAGTTCACTTTGTAAGTATTCACTTAGAGACGGTCAGATATAAGAAGTAAACATCCTATATTAATTCAATTCTCAAGAACCCCACCCAAGCTGACACGTGAACTTCAGACAAAAAGAAGAACTTTTGTACTAACTGCTAACATCTATGAGTATATCGTATTTACATATAGCAACAGCTAAAAAGAACAAGTTCAATCAATAGTGTAAAGTTGGGTACCTTCAAGTATAGTTGCTCATTTTTCTCTTCCAATAACTTCAGCAATGTCATCCAGTCAGTTCTGCTAGGTTTCAGAAGTGATGCCCATTCAGATAGCAGCGGAGATGAATCCTCCTCCACTTTCAGTGCAAGAATCTTCTCCATAACGAGTTTAGACTTTCCAGAAATAGGCTTGGGCTCCTCAGGCCAGATGTTCTCGCCAGCCTCATGAATCTTGTTTGCCACTTCTTCCCATTTTGGTTGTGATAAATCAAGACCATAGATCTTGTATTTAAGTTTTCCATGTCTCTTTGGAAGAGAAACTACTGATTGCCTTTTGTCATCCGAACCTTGATAGTTGACTAACTCTTCACCTGTCGGTTCAGAATTTTCTGCTACATCGCCCTTGGTTTCCTCAAGCCGCATGAGTTCCAATCCCTCATAGAATTCACTTTCTTCCATCTCTTCACGTGCCCACTTAAATCTCAGTTCCCTCAGCATATCACCACGAATACCTACTTCACCAGCAAATCTACACATCTCCTTCACTTTGTCAGCATGTAGAAACCGTTTCAATTTCTCCTTTCTCTTAGCTTTCGCCATATCTTCGACAACCACATTACTAACCTCCCATACAGTTCTCCACAGATCCTCACTAAAATCCTCCGATGAAGTAGCAGCAGCAGAGCCTGATATCTCTTGAAGACCACCCTTTTCCATTTCCAGAACAACCTTATCAACTATAATTAAAAGCATAGCATCAATAGTTTCCTTACCACAGTCGGTATAAACCTCAGCAAGTTTCCCGCGCATTATCCATACAAATCTCGACAAGAACTCATTCATGGAAGCATCCTCCTCAGTCTCGCTTACTGAACCCACTCGTGACTCATCATACGAAGCCTCTTGTGCAGTGTGTACAGACCTACTACACACCATCCAAGGCTGCACCTTTTTGGAAGTGCAGAAATGGGATTCAGGTGAATTTGCTAGCATAACCGAGGAAAATGCAGCAGGCTCTACATTTCTATTATAGCAAGAATACCCAGATAAAGTTCTGAAACATCTCGATAAATTCTTTACAGTTTTACGGGTAAACAAAGGTTTCATATTCATGCCTCACGATAGCTGACGATCAACAAGATTAACAATGCTAAAACCCCGATCGAACTATTCACTAACCAAACATACCATAACCTATTCAAACAAAAAAAGAAGTACATAAATACAACAAATTACAAACAAAATAAAACGAAATGCCCAAATACAAAAAATCACTAAACAAAATATATAGATACTCCCAAATCCGAAAAATATCATCAAAATATAATCTTTCCAACTAATATGCCATCAATATAACATTTCTTATTCAAATAAAGTTGTTCAAGTCAATTATTGAGTGTTGAGTTTTGACTATTTGGGGTCTATTTAAATATCCGTAAATTTTTTGCTAAACATCATATAATTAAAATGTTAGATGAAATTCTTCGATGTATAAAGACTTATCAAGATAGACTTATCATAATTTAAATTAAATTGTAAAAATTTGTTAATTTTGACTATACGATTTGCAAAATTCAAAATTACCTTCAGAAATGGATTCAAATAGCTGCTAGGTGGAAAATAATTTATTGCATTTCATATAGAAATTGAAAATCAACTGGAAGCTTAAACTATGACTGATCTGCAATTTTCAGATATTGGGGATGGGCTTTGTTAATGATACTAGGGTTTTTATTTTGGGCCTGAGGTTTAACAGCCCATGTTTGAAGGTTGAATTTTTTTTTTTAACAAATTGATATCATACACTAAGGAAATCGGGGGAATTTACACTACAACACGGCAAATGCATCTGTAAATATTTGGATCATCGCCAGGTCTCGAACCCGTGACCTCCATTGAGGAGGCATGGGTCAATAATAGTGGGTCAAGCTAGTTGGTTGTTTGGAGGTTGATTTAGGGAAGTCAATAAAAGCCTACTACTTTATTAAAGATAAAATAGAAAATATAGTGAAAAAAACGCATTGAAAATAGTAATTACTATAACAAAAAAACCCAAGAATTATAATCTAAACAATATATTAAAAAAATGGAGAGAGTATTACTTACTATACTAAGTTAACAATAAGTCTCCAGCTCATATGGTTCTACAGTAAAAACTTTTATAAACTAATAATGTTGGGACCAGCTAAACTTATTAATTTAGAAAGTTATTAACTTATCTATAAATTAATAATTTATAATTTAAAGAGTTTTGCATGAGATCAAGAGTTCTTACAAAAATATATGTAGAGTTTAATGACATGAAGAGTTTAATGATATTATTTACTATCATTGGGAACAATGTTGATGATGAAGTTGAAGATGAAGATGATACCATCTCGTCGGAACTTGTTACCCGAAAGGAAGCACTTTTGGCGTCTAGAACTCTTCACAAATATATTGTTACAATTCGAAAACACAACATCGGAACTAATGGATGCAATAAGAAAATTTAAAGATGAACTCTAATTTGATTTGAACTTCAAGAAAAAACAAACTATTATAGAGTCATATTTTAAATAAATTGTAATTATATTTTTCAATTTCTAAGGATTATTAATTTATAATTTTCGTGGGACCTTATATTATAAAGGAATTTTTCTTAAGAAGTGTCATCTTATTATTTTATCGATTTCGTTAATTTTTTTAACTGGCCTAAGTCGGGACCGAACAAATTTATTATCTTAGAAAGATTATTGATTTATAGAATATTAATATATAGACGTTTTACTGTAATACTATTTTTCTATAGTTAGGTTTTGTAAATGGTATTATAAACATTTCAAATAGTTAAGTTTTATATAATTTATTAAGGTTCCAAATATATCAATATATTCCTTTTATTGAAAATAATTTTTATTTTCATTTTGCCTTAAAGAGTCGGGTAATGAACTAGTCAAACCAAATAATTACATTACCCCACTCTTTAAGTTAACGAGTCGAATAGGATACAAATGTTATGCCTGCCATATTACTCAAATCAGTTGTCTCCGACTTGTAATCTTAGCGGTCGAGTCGGATACTTCAATATCCGACTAGACTCGTTTCCAACCTTATGGTTGAGGAAGTATTTCCCTACTAAGTTGCTTGGCTTCAAGTCCCTTAGACTTCATTTGACTCTTACTTGTTCCTTATTAGTTCAATTACTTTTATAAGTTGGCTTCTACTTTGTTTAATTTTAAATTGGCCTCCTTTTTGTTTTCTAAATTAATCTCCTTTCATTTTCATCGTGATATCGTCCATGTACACCACCAATCAAAATGAAGAAAATAAACTTTCTAAGCTCATACTATTAAAACAATTAAATACTATTTAAAGAAATAACTTTTAACTTATATAACCGATGATCAACCCTATACGATTGAACTTGTTTATCGAAATATTTAAAACTTCATTGGTATTCCTCAGATTAGCTCTCAGAAAGATCATGAACCTTTTGGTAACGTACCATATATAATGAATTACTAATTTCTTTTTAATTACTATGATGAGAAAGCAATACATCCACTACTTGATTCATTGTTGGTCTAGCATCTGTGTTCTCCTGTACACATTGCATGGCCACTTTTATTAGCACTTTCATTTTATGTGCATCAAAATTGTCATTCAAACCAGGATCTATGATATCCTCAATCCATGATACATTCTCGTCGACTTCTTGCATCTTTGCCTTAATCCAAATGATTAAACTCGTCGAATCCATATAGTTGCTTCCAACGTTATCAAACGCTCCATTCGGATTCTTTCCGGTAACCATCTCCAGAAGAACGACTCCGTAGCTGTAAACATCAACTTTCGATGTGATGGGAAGGTGTGATACCCATTCAGGAGCCATGTACCCTCTTGTTCCCCTTATCTTGGAAAATTTGGAATCATCTCTTCCATCTCTATTCAATAACTTCGAGATGCCGAAATCTGCAACCTTCGGCCGATACATGGAATCAAGAAGTATATTTTCAGGTTTTACATCACAATGCAGTACCCATTCCAAGCATTCATCATGCAAGTATGCAAGTCCTTTCGCGGTACCTATCGCGATTTCATATCTTTTTTCCCAACCAAGATCATCAGAATAGAGATTCTTAGCTAAAGATCCATGCTGCATATACTCATAAACCAGCATTCTATGTGTCCCCTCTGCACAATAGCCCCATAAATTAATAAGATTCATGTGGTTAAGCCTGCCAATCGTACTAACCTCGGTCAGAAACTCTGCTTCTCCTTGGTTAGCTAATTTGAGACACTTAACCGCGACAACACGGTTGTCAGGCAACGTGCCTTTATACACGATCCCACCTCCTCCTCTTCCGATCTCCTCATTGAAATTATTGGTCGCTTTCTTAAGCTGCGCATATGAGAATCGCTCGAATGCAGTTGCAACTTCGAGATGTCTTCTGATGGTTGCACCATTTGACTTGACCTTGGTTTTGTACAAGAAAATCAAGACACAAATGACTTCAATTGCTCCCACAGCAATGGCTGCCCAGATAAGTGGCTTCATCCATTTTTGTTCCTTTTGCTTATGATACGATCTCTCCAACGCAATTACATTATCACCTCCACAATAAAGATCAAAATCGCGTTCTTTGTAGGTTGTTATATTCGCCTTGGGCAATCTTATGAAAATTGGCTCGGGGAAATTAGAAGTACGACGACTATTCAACAAAAGGAACTTGGGAAGGCAATCATAGACGCCTCGCTTCATCCTAAAAATATACTGAAAACCTTTACAATTGCAGTCTTCTAAGCACAACTTGGCACAAGCAGAATATGAATAATTTTTGAAATGCCCAACATCAAATCCATAAAATTCGACCTTTGGAAGTTCAAGAAATTCAGATACATCATCCTCAACGTTGTCGTTGCAAGGAAGCTCAAAATCAGGTTCACATCCATACGACCAATCTGTCCGATTTTTCATCGTGTATCCAGGAAGGCATGAACATTTGCGATCATCGAAAGATTCATTACAAATACTATTGGCTCCACATATTCCATGAATCTTACAACTTTGAGCTATTGCTTGCCATGTTACACTCCACGTTCCTACCGCCTGATCCAGGCTGTAAACCCTGGCATTGCCATCGACATCAAGGACTAATCTCCGGTAATTCGTGGCACCATAATCCGTAGTTGTGAAATTGAATGCATCAGATGATAGGAAATATCCAGCATCATCGAGAACAGCGAGTTTGCTATTATTGAAAGCTGACCTTCCATTTTCCCATGTATTCAGCCAAGGAGGTGGCCAAAAAACACTTGTTATATCAGGGCCATCATACATAAGCCGGAGAACGTTATCATTGTCGAAGAACAACCTGTAATAACCAGATGAATGATTTCTTCCACTTCTTGACGAAACAAGTTCCGCATTCCTGGTCAGAAACTGCCCTGGAAGAAGAGTGTTCGTAGGGGAATCGAAACTCTGCCAAAGAACATCATCATCAGAAGTTTGTAAAACAAGATTACCATTACTTTTGAGTTTTAACGAAACAGGTGAATCCGAAGCAGTGCTTGTTGTCCAAACAATTTGGTGCCCGGCATCAATCAAGACGAGTTCACCTGATCGTTTCAAGTGAAGCTCTGTTCGCTTTCCATTTACCGGATAATCCCTATTCGCCATCCAAACAATTGTGGATTCTTGATTGAACAATTGTTGAGTGAACCAAATGGAAAAACAGTAAGCATTCGGACCAACATTATGAAAACCAGCAGTAAAAACTCCGTTTTCGGATATAATTCGATCATTTCTTGATTGAATTAGAGAGGAGCCTTGATTCAAAGTTAAGATGTTAGAGGAAAAACAGAGTTGATGAGATGATATGAGCAAAGAAAGAAGAAGGCAAACTATATGAGATTTCATATTGTGTAATAATTGGATTGGAAGGTAGACTATAGAGTTTCAGACAAAATAATTCCAATATTTACAACATATGATAATACAGTTTGACATTTAGGAAATAATTCCAACATTTATAACATATGAGAATATCGACATTTTATTCGTCATATTAATGTAATACTGAACCAATATTTTGGCACGATGAAACTGCCAACATACCTGAAATAGAGTTCGGATTGATTCAATGTTTTGCTTCGAGGTAATTGGAAATTTGATCCCAGATACTAGGATGTAGCAATATTTTAGTCTCAAATAGTTATATGTGTTGCAATGTAGTCCCCAAAAGTAATAAATTTTGTAATATGGTTTACGAAAATAGAGACTAACATGCAACGATTGTCACTATTTAGACTATATTGCAATACTTGAGCCAATTTCAGGGACTAATCTGCATCAGTATCACTATTTGGGATGAACGTACAATTTCATCTTACTATTTGAAACGAAATTGACAATTATCTCTTTTAGCTTTCATCTTCTGATAAGGAGATTATTATTAGCAAGTATACTTCAATTATTGAGAAAACTTAACTATCGAGTATTGATGGAGGAAAGATAGTCGCAACTGGCGACCTCATTTTGATATAGTAATAAGATGATACGCTTATTTTAAGCGTCTCGTTTGGCTAATCCATCGTTCAATAGATGAGGTAAATTCGGGATTCTCTAGCGATTCGTTACTCCACCTCAAGAGTGTAATATCCGGCCCAAAAGTGGGTGGTGTGATATGTTTGATATGATTTGATTGATACTACTCATACCATCAAGATGTATATTCTTTTCGGTAGCCCAACTCAAAAGAACTCCAAAGTTAAGCGTGCTTGATCTGGGGAAATTCTGGGATGGGTCATCCACTGGGAAGTGTCCCGGTGAGCACGTGAGTGAGGACAAAAACATGCTGGAAAGACCCGTGGTGGTTTGTGAGGTCAGTCCATTAAATCAAATAACGTTCCGCCTGGTGTTCCGGGACGGGGCGTTACAAAGAGTGCCCAGACTCTGGGTAACCACCCACAAGCAGGTTCTCCTTTGAACAAATGTAGAGTTACTCATGCATCTGTCGTAGATCGAACCCACACACTTACGAAAAATGACACTCTTATAATGAAACTCACGATCACTCGAACTATGCCTCATAAACCTGATTTTGCTATACCGAAAACGAAGAAATTGGGGTAATGGTTAGCTTGAGTAGGTGGATTTTGGACTCCAATTGTACATCTTTATTATTTCATTCAATTCTCACCAACATATTACGGTAGAAAGTTAGGGTGCCTTATAGAAATATCCCGTACACATTCCGTAAAGGGTTAATATACAAATATTGGTAGTTGGAGTGGGGATTGAAGATATAATTATTATTTCTTCATGGGTTATTGTGTAACTATTTTTCTGTACGGAATTCTATACGGAACAAATCTATACGGAACCGTAACCGGTCCGCATATTACGTATACAGGTGAGAGTCTTAACTTATGGACTATATGTGGGATCCATTAACGAATGCGGGGCTTGTGCTTTGACGTCCTAAAAATAATTTTAGGAAATTAGACCTCATCGCCAACAATTGTTTATGTTTAATTGTTTCAATCAAATTTAAAAATTGTGTTTGTGAAATAAATTCATTTTTTTATAAGATAGAGTGAAGGCAAAATTAAGTTTGTGAGATGAACTCATTTAAAAAAAAAATTGTATAAAAATAAATACTAGTATTGGTTAAATAAAGGGATGAAAGATTGGTTAAATAAAGGGATGAAAGAGTACTCTTTTATCTTAATTTTGTGCTCGTGGGTTTCTAGATTGTGTCAAAGTTCCTCTGCAGTTTGCAATGCAAATCTGTCCTTAATAAATACTAGTCGAATTTGTTATCAGAACTCAGTTGATCGAATAGTTTAGTGGAAAAGACTTTTGCTAGTGTCAGAAGGTCCTGGTTCGAAACTCACCTCATCGCTACTTTACAAAAAAAGAATTTGTTATCAGAACTAATGATTTGTTGGATGTAGTCATATAGCAAAGAATATAATCGAAATTGAGGTAATTGCAGATTTGATCTAAGATAATGGGACGTATTTGCACTTTAGTCCCAAATAATTATAACGTTGCAGGTTAGTCTTTCAAAATGATATAAGCTAGTGTTATAACTTATAATATTGTCCTCAAAAGTAGCAAATGTTGCAGTATGGTCCCCGTTAAAATAGAGACTAATGTGTAATGATTGTCAATATTGAAGACTTTATCTCAACACTTAGACCACTTTCGGAAACTAATCTGTAAGAGTGTCACTATATGAGACCAAAGTACAATTTCGTCCCACTATCTAGTACCAAGTCGACAATTGTCTCAATCGAAATTAGACTATTTTAGTTTAAACATATACAATTAGGATACAAAGAAAGATATAAATGAACAAAGAGTGTATTATTTTTATTTTTAATTCCTCGGGATGGCGTTTTTTTTTTTTTTTAGTCAAACAATATCACATTGGAAGTAAATATTCAATCTCAGGACCTCTAATTATGGAGGTTGGGTCCATAATCACTAGGTCAAGACTACCGATTCGATCTGGTTTAGTTCACACTTGACAGTCTCACCTTTAATGTGGAGTCCAAAAGTTTCATACTCAAGCTCACGACTGCCCCAATTTCTGTCTTCAGTACATCAAAACCAGGTTGCCAGTTGCGACTATATTTCCTCTTATCAATACTGGATGTTAAGTTTTCTCAATAATTGAAGTATACTTGATAATTATATCTTTATGACAAGAAGCAATCATATTGAATCAATCATAACTCTATTTCAGGTATGTTGGGAGTCAAGGGCGGAGCTATTTTTGTTCGTGCCTATTCAGTCAAACATATAATTTTGTTGCTAGTTAAAAGGAAGAAGCCTCCATATTATGTGACTATTTGCTTAGTTGCACACATGACACACCTAAATACTCCATCCATTATTTTGTAGTTGTATTTGTATTTATTTGCATATAGATTAATAAAAACAAAAAATAGTAAAAAAATACATTAAAAATGTAATATGATAACAATTAATGGAAACAATATAGTTGGTTAGTTGATAAGTTAACTTCAAAAAGTACTCAAAAGTATATTGAAAAAAGAAAATTAGGCTACAAAGAAAATACAAAGAACGGAGAGAGTAATTTTTGCGTGAAATGACTATCATGTCCCTTATTTGTAAGTATGGTGTTTGAGATAGTGTTTGGGTGGGGGGGGGGGATATCGGCTTTGTGGGGTGGGGCGGGGTGTGTTGAAGAAGAAAGAGGTGAATCAATAAGGGGCTTAAGGGTTTCAAATCAATGGACAATCGAAACACAAATAATCAGGCCTGCTACCTATATGAAAAGAAGTTCAATAAATTTCTAAAATTTGGAGGCCTCTTTTAAGAGGGGGCCCCGTGCGATTACACCGAGCTTTTACACTATTGGGCCAGCCCTGCCCTCAAGTTTTTTTGAAAAATGTAGAACTACAATCTACAATCTCTGAATCGAATTATTGGTCATACTGAGGTAGTATGCAATTAAAACATACTTCAAACTTAAGGCATTGTACAAATGATTTCTTAATTTTTTGGTTTTGTGCATATGAATTAAGAAAGATAATGATCCACCCCATAAAATGTTGATTATTGCCCTTGTTTTTGTTTCCTAAATATCAAACTAAATCATCATATGTTATAAATGTTGGAATTATTTTGTCTGAATCTCTATATTATTAACAACCTACCTTCCAATCTAATTATTGCACAATGAAATATCATGCAGTTTGCCTTCTTCTTTCTTTGCTCATACCATCTCAACTGTGCTTTTCCTCTAATATCATCACTTTGAATCAAGGCTCCTCTCTTTTTCAATCAAGAAATGATCAAATTCTGTCCGAAAACGGAGTTTTTACTGTTGGTTTCTATAGTGTTGGTCCGAATGCTTACTGTTTTTCCATTTGGTTCACTCAACAGTTGTTCAATCAAGAATCCGCAATTGTTTGGATGGCGAATAGGGATTATCCGGTTAATGGAAAGCGAACAGAGCTTCACTTGAAACGATGAGGTGAACTCGTCTTGATTGATGCAGGGCACCAAATTGTTTGGACAACAAGCACTTCTTCGGATTCATCTGTTTCGTTACAACTCAAAAGTAATGGTAACCTTGTTTTACAAACTTCTGATGATGATGTTCTTTGGCAGAGTTTCGATTCACCTACGAATACTCTTCTGCCAGGGCAGTTTCTTACGAGGAATGCAGAACTTGTTTCGTCAAGAAGTGGAACAAATCATTCATCTGGTTATTACAGGTTGTTCTTCGACAATGATAATATTCTCCGGCTTATGTATGATGGCCCTGATATAAAAAGTGTTTTCCGGCCACCTCCTTGGATAAATACATTCGACAGTGGAAGGTCAGCTTTCAATAATAGCAAACGTGCTGTTCTTGATTCTGCTGGACATTTCCTATCATCTGATGCTTTCAATTTCACAACTTCGGATTATGGTGCCACGAATTATCGAAGATTAGTCCTTGATGTCGATGGCAATGTCAGGGTTTACAGCTTGGATCCGGCTTTAGGAACATGGAGTGTAACATGGCAAGCAAGACCTCAAAGTTGTAAGATTCATGGAATATGTGGATCCAATAGTTTGTGTACTGAATCTTTCCATGATCGAAAATGTTCTTGCCTTCCTGGATACAAGGTGAAAAAGCCGACAGATTGGTCCCTTGGATGTGAACCTGATTTTGAGCTTTCTTGCAACGATAATATTGAGGATGATGTATCCGAATTTATTGAACTTCCTCATGTTGAAAATTATGGATTCGATGTTGGGTACTTCCCAAATTATTCATATTGTGCTTGTGCCAAGTTATGCTTAGGAAATTGCAATTGTAAAGGTTTCCAGTATGTTTTCGGGAAAGATCCCGGAGTTTATGGTTGCCTTCCCAAGTTCGTTTTGTTCAATGGTCGTCGTGCTGATAATTTCCGGAACACTATTTACATAAGATTGCCGAAGGCAGATATAACATCCTACAAAGAACGCGACTTTGATCTTCATTGTGGAGGTGATAATGTAATTGCATTGGAGAGATTGTATCATAAGCAAAAGGAACAAAAATGGATGAAGCCACTTCTATGGGCAGCCATTGCTGTGGGAGCAATTGAAGTCATTTGTGTCTTGATTTTCATGTACAAAACCAAGGTCAAGTCAAATGGTGCAACCATCAGAAGACATCTCGAAGTTGCAACTGCATTCGAGCGATTCTCATATTCACAGCTTAAGAAAGCGACCAATAATTTCAAAGAAGAGATTGGGAGAGGAGGAGGGGGGATCGTGTATAAGGGTACGTTGCCTGACAACCGTGTTGTCGCGGTCAAGTGTCTCAAATTAGCTAACCAGGGAGAAGCAGAGTTTCTGACCGAGGTTAGTACAATTGGAAGGCTTAACCACATGAACCTGATTAATTTGTGGGGTTATTGTGCAGAGAGAAAACATAGAACGTTGGTCTATGAGTACATGCAGCATGGATCTTTGACTAAGAATCTTTATTCTGATGATCTTGGTTGGGAAAAACGATATGAAATCGCGATAGGTACCGCAAAAGGACTTGCATACTTGCATGATGAATGCTTGGAATGGGTACTGCATTGTGATGTAAAACCTCAAAATATACTTCTTGATTCCATGTATCGGCCGAAGGTTGCAGATTTCGGCATCTCTAAGTTATTGAATAGAGATGGGAGAGATGATTCCAAATTTTCCAAGATAAGGGGAACAAGAGGGTACATGGATCCTGAATGGCTATCACACCTTCCCATCACATCGAAGGTTGATGTTTACAACTACGGAATCGTTCTTTTGGAGATGGTTACCGGAAAGAGTCCGAATGGAGCGTTCGACAACGACGGAAGCAACTATATGGACTCACAGAGTCTAATCTTTTGGATTAAGGAAAAGATGCAAGAAGCCGATGAGAATGTATCATGGATTGAGGATATCATAGACCCTGGCTTGAATGGCTATTTTGACGCACATAAAATGGAAGTTTTAATAAACGTGGCCGTACAATGTGTACATGAGAACAAAGATGCTAGACCAACAATAAATCAAGTTGTGGATATATTGATTTCTCACTATAATAAGTGATTTACTAAAATAAGTTGCCAAAAGGCTCATGATATTTTTATTGTGCTTCCTAGAATAATAGTGAACGATGTAACCAGCGTATCGAAATAGTTGAAATTACTACTCACTTGTATATTTACAATACATTATGTTTATGCATATTGTTATATGTGTATGTTGTATAAATCAAACTTTCCATCTTTATTTCTCGACATATCTGGCATTTTAGTTGTGTTCTAACTTTAATTCTTTGTATCTATATAGTTGTCTCTCTAGCATAATTAATCATAAATTTATATATTCGATGAACTTTCTGATTATTTTTTCTTATAGTATTACGTTTTAGAACTATTTTCTTTTGAGTTGATTTTTAGAGAAAATTCGAAATAAAAAGTAAACGTACTCCCAAAATTATGAAGTTTTATATATCTGTGAGTAGACCTTAAGACGTAAAACACTCGATGGAAAGAAAATAGGATTTTGATTTTTGATGAATTTATTATGATTTTCGAAAGCTTAATGACTAAAATTGTGTAAAATACGAAATAAATATTAAACGATTTTGAAAATTAAAGATATCTTATCTGGATATTTCCTATTGTAATGAGAGTATGTACACGAAAGATTGAAGTGTTTTGGATTTGTTTTACTGGATATGTCCTATTAAACGATTTTCAAAATTAAAGATATCTTATCTGGATATCTGGATAGTTCCTATTGTAATGAGAGCATGTACAAGAAAAATAGGGTTGTGATTGAGATGTTGCGTTATTTGCATGTATTGTGTTTGTTGTTGTCATGATCCGGCAACGTAGGTTAGATAGAGTTGGTCACAGAGGTGATGTGGGCGATGGTGATAATGCCATGATAGATAAAGCAGGTCACAGAGGTGACGCGGACGATGACGATAATGCCATGATAGATAGAGCCGGTCACAGAAGTGATGCGGGTGACGGCGATAATGCCATGATATGATGATGATATGATAGTTAGAGCCGGTCACTGAGGTGATGCGGGGGGTCTCCCTGCAGGCGAGCTAGGTAAAGTATTGTACAGTGCGGAAGTCCGGATCCAGTGCATATAGTATATTTGCATGTGTTATAATATGATAATGTTGGATTTGGATGGTTTTTGTACTAGTTACATGTTGTTGGCTGTTGAGCTGTTGGATTTTTATTACTTACATATTATTCTGTTACCCTGTTGTTTCATTATGCCCTTCTTTACTGCTTCCATATCACGTGTATGGGTTGGTAGTCACCCGTGAGATAGAATTTACCAGCTGTCGAGCTGATCCTTCAGATACTTATTCTTTTATCAGGCTAGGTGCATTGCAGTGCACGTAGATCCCTGCTTCGGTGAATGGTGATAGTGGCATTAAGATCTCTCACAGTCGTTACAGTGTTTTATTTTCTATTATTATGTTTTCCTTGTAGTATGTTGGAATATTTGGATTGTGATGTACTTGTTTTCATTTGTTTCATTTGTTGTGGGGACGTAAAATGTTATACCTGATGGATGCGTTTCAGCCTTTTGTTTCAAAACAAGTTACTATTTTTACTTTTATTTAACGGTTTTATATATATTTTATCGAGTCATCCATCGAATGATAAATCTGTTTCTGATTTGATATCGAGCCTAATCTCATGGGCTCCACCTGGAACGGGTCGTTAAAACAATGTAATTTCCCAAAATACTATTCCCTCCATCCTTAATGATATGACTATTTTCACTTTTTGATTTCAAACTTCAAAAACTTAGACCATGCACATGTTAGTATTTGATTAAGATTGTTTCTATAAGTTAAAAATTATTTAATTTCTATTAATTATTCTTTTATTGAAGTTTTAGAAGTATGAGTTTAGAAAGTATATCTCTTCCCTTTTGATAGGTGGTGTCGTATATGTGTGTTGATTAATGGAATTGATTGGTGCTGTTATCTAGTCTCGTATGATGTCACATCTCCAGATGACATTTATAAGAAACATTTGAGTATTAATGTCATTTATCAAAATTAAAGTGTAATAGTAACCCACTTATTAGGACTAATTTGACAATTCTGTCTCATATACTACAAGAAATCGAACCTCGAATCGAATATTTCATAATATTCACACAAATGGGCACTTTTACGTGTGCATTCATTCTTCATTCTCGTCGGCCAAGAAATTTCGTTGAACACAAATAATGATGTATATATAGTGAAACTTCGGTTTGTCTGATAAATAATGGAGTAATTGGATAGATGCTTATTATGTTGATGATGGCTAAGGCCTAAGGTTCCTAGAACCTTCCATAAAAGTTGCAACTAATAATTATCAAGATATATTCATCATAATTCATAACTCATGATCGTACATATCCAGCTACTACATACTGTTGAAGGATTGAAGATGCGAAAAATATCCACCGATCATACACAGAAATTTTAGGTCAATTACTATCACTAGAATATAAGAGCATTCGCAGCAGATTACTTAAATTTTTTCCCTAAAATCAACTCCTTAAACTACTTTATTAAATTTAGGAAGTATGTTTTAACTTTTGGACAAATTCAGATTCCCTATTTATTACTTACAACACTTTATTTGAAGAACAAAAGTGATTTTGGGAAGATGTAAATATGAGGCATTCCCTATAATATTTGAGAAAATTTTTAGAGATAGGAAATCTGATATTTAGTACTTTTTCAGTTTTTTTGCTTTTGCCTATTTTAAATATGAAATAGGAGATGTTATAGGACATCTGTTGCGAATGCTCTAAGAGGCTAATGTTTGTTGATTTTCCATTCACATAAAATGGAAGGAATATATCTTCTGTGAATTATATCCCTTCATTTCATGTAAGATGTTTTTATGATTCTAATACTCCCCTTTAAGTGCGGCTTTGCATCCCGAGCTTTTCTTTCAGATTTTGAAACACTTCGATTTTCAACGGCTTTGTAAATATATTACTCCTTTGCTAATGATCTTTAGTTATGCAGTGTAGTAGTTCCTTAATCTTGTGTTCACTTATTGTCATATACAATGATTTCTAATGTTGATATGTTTACTTTGACTATGTGAATAAAACTAGGTTCTTCACGAATGAAGTAGTGGATTTGTTATCCACATAAATTATAATTGGACCTTTTTGTTCTAACTTTAATTCACTTACTATGTAGTTTAAACCAAATAACTTGACATGTGCATACTACTGCTGCCATATATTCTGCTACACAAATTGACAGAGCAACAGTTTGTTGCTTCTTCAATGACTATGAAAATACGGCTGAACCAATAAAAAATGTATATCCGGAAGTAATTTTACCTTCATCTAAATCACCATCATATATAATCACTGTCTGAGTAGCCAACTAATTTTGAATCTTGCGAATGCAGATAAAATAAGCCATATTTTAAATGTACCTTTGATATATCTCAAAGTTCTTTTAACTGATCTGCTTAAGTTTCTCCATGTGCTTAGTCCAACTACATATATAGTATCTGGACGAGTTAAAGTTAGATGCCTCAAGCTTCCAACTATACTTTTGAACGAGAAATTTGGTAGGTTAGCACATTTTGATGTCAATTTTTAACTTGAAGCACCAAAGACTTTTTTTTTGCGAAAGAGTAGCATCCTTTCTCAGTAAATTTACTAAACTATCCTTAATGATAATACATCATCTTCCTCTTCTCTAAACTCTACCATCACAACCCCACCACTACTCTACACCACCTCAACCACCAACCACCCCACTGCATCACCACCGCAACCATCACTCACCACCACCAACCCACCGCACTAAGAGTTAAAACCGAACCTCTTTTCCTCAATTACTTTTTATTCTCCTTATACCCTTCTCTTGAAGACTCAAAATCAAAACTCTCCAAATATGCTAACAAATATCAGCAAAATGCAAAAAGCTTCGATCTTTGAACAGAATAATACAAATAAAAACTACCCAACAATCTTTTTCTTCTTCTTGTATATCCGTCGAATGTATAAGAATGGGATCTTTAAAAATGGTTTATTGCATATAAAGATGTGAATAGATGAAAAAGGGGAGATTTTGTGTTAACAGATAAACTATGTTTATATGTGAAGAACAAGAACAAGTAGGTGATGATGTAATTAGGGTTCATAAATGTGAAAATCTCAGCAATTTGAATGATTCGGATTTACCCAGTGTTGAGATGACGGCGGTGAAGGGGGTGCCGGAGGAGGACTTGGTTGCCGGAGACATGGGTGGAGGTGGTTGCGGTGATTTGAGTAATGAGGTGGTAAGGAGACGTTGGAGGAAAGTGAAAGGGGGGGGGAGATAAAGAGGGAATGTGAAGGGGAAAGAAAGGGTTTAGTTTTTTGGAGTAAGGGTAAAATAGTAAATTTTAAGGGAGGTGTGCTAGTCTTATGCAAAAAAAAGGAGATCTGCTCCAAGTTAAAAAAAGACTTCAAAAAGGAGTCCGGTTTCGGTGCATCAATAATTCGGTGCATCATGTATCCATTTAAAGGTTTTATGTGGATACTGTACCCACTTGAAACTTCATCATTGGTACTTGTACCCAAATTGTACTATATTGTACCATTGTTATAGTACAATTTGGGTACAAGTACCAATGATGAAGTTTCAAGTGGGTAGAGTACCCACATGAAACCTTTAAATTGGTACCTGATGCACCTGATGCATGGAAGTATTGATGCACCCAATCTTTTCACTTTAAAAAGTGTCAATCTGTCAAATTTCTCCTTTTAAACAATGTCAAATTAACGAGAATTTTGGAAGAATGACATCTATATCACCATTTTTTAATTATTGGCACTCATGTCTCTTTTATTTAATAAATAGCACTAAGGGGAGTAAAATGACTATATTACCCCCTTCATATTTTGATACACTTTTTCGACTTTTTTTGATTTTTTTTTCAACTTTTTCGACTTTTTTTCTTTTTCCAAGTAAAAGATGTTCGATTATAGTAGTTATTTTAGCTTAAAGTTTCGGTTTTGATAGTTTTTTCATAAAAAAAGTTATATTTTCGTAGTATTTTCGCAAAAATGTTCGATTTTTGATAGTTCTGGTAGTTTTTTCGACTATTGAACATTTTTGGTAGTTTGTTCGACCATTTTTTGCAAAAAAACTACAAAAAATGTTCGATTTTTGCGAAAATACAACTAAAAGTTGAACTTTTTTGCGTCAAAACTACCAAAAATCAAATATTTTCTGCGAAAAACTACGAAAATCGAACATTTTGTGAAAGACTATCAAAACCGAAATTTTTAGCTAATATAATACCATAATCGAACCTCTTTTACTTGGAAAACAAATCTAAAAAAACCTTTTTCTGTTTTTTTTCATTTTTTTGCCAAACAACTACCAAAATTGAACATTTTGGGAAAACCTACCAAAAATCGAACATTTTTTAGAAAACCTACGAAAATCAAACTTTTTGGCTTTTTTTCATCTGGGTACCTGAACTTCTGAAATAATCCGAAATAGGCACCTGGTGAACTTCTTATAACAAGTAGGCACCTGAGACAAAAAATTGGCACTTGAACTTTTACTTTTCTCTTTTTTCAGATTTTCGCAAATTTTAAAATCGTTAACCCAATGACAAGTTAATCATATTAAAAATATGACATCTTGGAGGGAAAATATACAGAAAAGTTCAGGTACCACCCCCGCACCAACCCCCACCTCCTCCTCCCCTTAAAACATCCGGTCAAACACCCAACACTTTGAATAAGGAGAGTTAAGTTGATGTTCTTTAGAGTTGATTATTGTTGGCATTTTGACTGTATCTTGCCTGCAAGAATGAATGAGTAAAGCTTCAACTTGCTACTTACATTTATTAGGCTAAAATGACCTCTGCAAAATCTAAATTTTTTTATTTAATGGATTTGGCTAGTAAGCCATCCAACCTAAATATGTGCACCAACTTTATCCTCTTGCCCACTTTTTAATTTGAACGAGGATAGAATAAATCTGATGTAATTACTTCTAATTGAAAACAAATTTTTTTATTGGATTAAAAGGATTTGCAATTGATAGTATAAAGCTAACAGGGGCGAGGATTATATAGGGTATTACGAGACTATGTAATTATTTCTAATTGAATGATACTTAATGTTTTTTGTTAACAAATAGGCTTAATTGGTACCATAATTCTGCTTTTAGCCTGTAGGAACCAGCCTTGCTTTGTACTTTGCAGCTTTTACTTCTTGATTTATCTTTCTCTTGTAGATCAATTTGACACATATTGTCTTGTGTCCTTTTGAAAGATTTGTAAGTTTTTAAGTATCATTCTTCTCTATTGCATCAACTTATTCATCTATAGCGTTGTTCCATTAACTTTCTTCACCAATTTTCTCAAATGTTACTAGATCACATTCTGATATTAAACAAAATAATGAATAATCAAAATTTCTTAGTGGGTTTGTTGAGTCATACATCTCATCCAGATTTTTTGTATTTCTTGGTGGTGATCCACTTGATGAACACCTACTGCTAAACTTTTTATTATCGTTGGTGTTGATTGGGGAGTTTGTTGACTCGAACTTGGTGAAAGGGTAAGATTATCATTTCCATAATCTTCTATGTTGGCGTCAACACCCTCACCATCATCATTAAAAATTAGACTTGTAATATTTGTTTCTTCATTACTCTATCTCTTGTAATATGTTTCATCACATCAAGAGAGATAATTAAATCCTTTATTAATTTATTATAGAGTATGTACGTTTTGCTTATTTTGTCATATCCGATGAAGATATATTTTTGCCTTTATCATTGACAGAATATAAAAGGGATATTTATTGATAATGATAGTTGTCTTCAATACAATAGAGATACCTATATCTATAGGTAAACTTAACCCTAATAGTCTATTATATGAGTTTATGGGCTAGTGACCCATTAATTAACCTTACACCCTCCCTCAAACTCATGATAATTTTGTAGATATTCTATGAGTTTGCAAGAACATTACAATAACAATAACAGGTAAAAACGTAAATACAATTTCACATTTCAATAAATAAGCTTAAAATCTTCAACTGGTTGTGTAAATCGCTACAACCACCATAATGTACCCTCAGTCGGTGCGTATAGGACTCGCCAGGCAATGCGTATCTAATTCGCCAGACAATGCATATAGGACTAGCCAAACAATGCGTAACTTGCCAATCAATATTGGTGAGGAACACCATTCTTTTCGAAACTGTCAGATTATCGCAAACTTTTTTTTTTGAACAAAAAAAAAACTAGATCTAAAACAAAACAACTAAATAAAATTCAAATCTACTAACAAAAATTATAAAAAAGAAAATAAAATGTTTTAAATCTCGCCAGTGAGTATTGCATAGTTGAAAACTCACCGGCAGGGCAACAGAAGTCATATTTAGGCCTCAATAATCGATAGACTCTGATACCATGATAGAATATAAAAGGGATATTTTATTGATAATGATCGTTGTCCTTAATGCAACAGAGATACCTATATTTATAGGTAAACCTAATAACCCTAATAGTCTATTATACGGGTTTATGCGCTAGTCACCCTTTGACCCTACAGTCATCCAACTTCTTCCTCTTCTGATAAGGATTATGTGCATATGCAATACATCTAAGAAGTCTGAGATGGCCAATTGATGGTTTTGAATCCACTCCGTGCTTCATTTGCAGTCTTGCATTTGACATTTTTTGTTGGACATAAGACGGATTCACACCAAAATGTTCTCGGGTCGAAACCGGCGGAAATATGGTCCTGGATCAAATTTGTCGAAAAATGTTTACGGGTCGAACGGACCGAAAATATGTTCAAAGGTCGAAATGGGCCGAAAATGTCATCCCAAGTCGAAAGAGGCCGAAAATATAGTATGTGGTCGAAAGGACAAGGGAGTAATCCCTTAAAACTTTTAGATTTATACTCCATAAAAGGGTAAAAATAATAGAAAGTTTAGGTGAAAAGTTAAACTCCTATAAAAATTCAAATGTAACGATCTTTTAGGATAAAGGGAATAATGTATATTGTAAATGTTATTTATATAACAAATTGAATTTTATTAAGATCGCAATTAACATACACAGAGAATTGTAGGCAGTACTTAAGCTTATATTTTGAAGTAATTTTTAGCATCACATACTTGACGGAAGTATATATATATAGGTTTTGACATTCTATCGGCCGCCATGGAATATATAATACCATTCTAATATTGGACTTAATTCTTAGGAGCCGATGACTTCGTTTTGTGGAGGATCTATGACTATATATATGAGCAAAAATAAATTGATCAAATAATGTAGGTGAATCTTATGACGAATGTCGAAATGATGCAGATATATTTATCTTTAATAATTTATATTTATCGGAGTAACGTATGGGAGAAATTAAATATTGTGTATGTAAAGCGTGGAAGGAATAGTGTATGCAGATCATATGGAAAAAAAATTGTTTGTGTAGTAATATTATATAGTATCTTACTAGTCCCAAAAATATTATATAATTTGTTATTTTTAGTGATTAAAATTAATGAAGTTTTAATACAAAGTAGTTTTTTAACACATAATTTAAATTTTAATTCAAATTACTAATGTTAGTAGTAAATATATAATAAGGTATAGATACAATACGATACTCATCGAGTAGATATTAGTTAAGAGTAGTAGGCGAGTAGCTCACAAATCCTGGTCACGTATATATTATTAATACTTAAAATCGATGAGTTTTGAAAGGTAGAATGAGTAATTCTTGTTTCGTCATGTTTTTGTTGAATTCCACGTGGTTTATAAATGTCTATGAAGGTGAGCTGAGAAGTGTTACTAACTTACTATAATATAAGCCAATTCCATGTTTTTTCTTTTTCTTTTTTTTAAATTAGCGACGAGGTGAGTTTCGAACCTAGGACCTTCAGGTCACTAACTAACAAGAGCCTTTCCATTAGGCAATTCGATTGACTCAGGAAATAGTGTTTTTTGATGAGTGAAATGACTATTTTGCTCCCTATATATAATATAAGCCAATTCTTTTTTTTCTTTTGTAAATTAACGATGAGGTGTGTTTCGGATCTAGGACCTTCTGATCACTAGCAAGAGCCTTTCCACTAAGCAATTCGATTGACTCAACAAATAGTATTTTTTGAGGAGTGGAATGAATATAAGCTAATTCCTTTTGAACAAGTAGTACCTCTTTCAAGACCCATTCACATGCCTTCAATAAACAAATTAACCATATCATACTTAAGAAGATATGGTAGCTAAAAATGAAACCTTAAAGTTAGATTTTCTCAAGTGAATAGTAATTGGAATTACCAAGTTTGTTCTTCTAGTAAGTAATGAGTCGGTGACAATAATGTTCAAAATTCACGGATTGGACTAAGTAGTTCAACAACAAAAAGATGTGAAAAAAAAGAAAATTCATGAGTCGTTCTTTAAAATAATTTTCGATTTGATCTTAAATAGTGAAAGTAAATTTCATTTTAGTCCCAGATAGTTACACTATTAAAGATTAGTCTTTCAAAGTGATTCATATTGCGATATGGTCCTCAATAGTGATATTCTCACATCAGTCCATATTTTTCTTCGGGGACAAAACATATATTACTTTCGGTGACTATATTGGAGAGAATTACTACAATGGTCCAGTAAATATGTGCTTGTTGCACTTTAATTTGGTTTCAGTTTGTTGTTGGTCTGCCGAAATGGTTCTTGTAATTGGTACATTTGGTGCACTTTAATCCCTAACAGTTAAATATAAACGAAAAATTGTAACTTTGGGCCAAAATTGAAGTTTTAGCATTAAGTCAAGGTTAAAACGCAAATTTGGATATAAATTCGATTTTTCTTTGTTTTGTTTAATTTTTTTTTCGATTTCTTTGTCAATTTTTTTTTTTAATTTTCCTTTTGGATTTTTTTCAATAAATTTTTTTTCGATTCCTTTTCTTTTTTGATCTTTTTTCATAGCAAAAATGGTTCGATTTTGGTAGTTATTTTAGCTAAAAGTTTCGGTTTTGACAAAAAAAAATTGGTTTTTCGTAGTTTTTTGGCAAAAAGGTTCAACTTTGATAGTTGTTTGATAGAAATGTTCGGTTTTCGTACGTTTTTGCCAAAAAATCGATTTTGATAGTTGTTTCAGCAAAAATGTTCAAGTTTTGACTTTTTTTCGAAACAACTACCAAAATCAAAGTTTTTGCGAAACAACTACCAAAATCGAAAATGTTTGTCAAAAAAGTACAAAACCGAACCTTGGTCACAAACAATAATCAAAATTGAACCTTTTTGCCAAAAAAAAAAATACGAAAACCAATTTTTTTGTCAAACCAAAATTTTTAGCTAAAACAACTACCAAAATCGAACCCTTTTTACTAAGAAAAAAAATTAAAAAACAAAAGGAATCGAAAAAAATCCAGATGTCGAAAAAAAAATTAAAATTAAATTGAAAAAAAACCGAAAAAAATTGAAAAGAAATCGAATAAAAACATTAAAAAAACAATTGACAAAGAAATCGAGAAAAAAAAATTAAACAAAAAACAAAGAAAAATCGAATTTATATTCAATTTGCGTTTTAACCTTGACTTAATGCTAAAACTTTAATTTTGGTCCAAAGTTATAATTTTCCGTCTATATTTAACGGTTGGGGAGTATACCAATTACTGTGACCATTTATGCATACCAACAACTAACTGATACCAAACTACAGCGGACACATATTTAGTAGGACCATTCCAGCAATTTTCCCACTATATTGCAACACTTGTGCCATTTTTAAGGACTATCATATTAGTGTTTGTGGAAGCACTAGTAATAAACCCTAGCATTGACGGTCACATTTTAGATTTACCATCAAGCTAAGGCTGGAGGTAATTGTCAAAATGGTTCTAATAAGTGGGTTGTTGTTCTACTTTGGTATCCATAAGTGGCATTGATGTGCAAATGGTCCCTATAAGTGTGTAGATGATACAAAAATGATCCCTAAACTAACGGTACCGTGACGCCGAAAGAAAATTTAAATCTATTTTAGGTTAAAATTACTAATTTAAAGAATATTTTGGGGCAAACCATAAATAATCTCGCATTTAAGTTGTACTTAAGGTATTTTTAGTAGGGACAAAGACGAAAGGTAAGGAAGATGACATAAATTTAAAGTACTAATAGTTGCCTCAAATATTTATCAAAATTATAAAATACCTCAAAAGTAAGTTTTAACCCTTAACATACAATTAACGAAATCATTAATTTAGGGACCATTTCGAACCAACTACACACTTATAGAGATCATTAGCTCATCAATATTATTTACGGAGACCAAATTGCAACAATGATCAACTTACAAAAACTATTTCAACAACTACCTTGCAAGGGTGTACACAAATTCATGGTGGATCAAATGATGACGTATCTTAACATTATCCGAATTAGTAGTCAAACGCTTAACACAAGTATAATACTCCTTTGCTTTCTGTTATTTGTTTTTCTAGTTATTTGCACGTAAATTAAAGAAAATAAAAAGTAACTAAAAAATACATTAGAAATGTAAATTGATAATCAATTAAAATTATATAATTTATTGATTATATTTAAAATATTACAAAAAGAAGGTTTAATTGCACACCTATCTAAAATTCCAAATGTAAGTATGTAACCTAAACAAAATGGTGACTAGGCATATGTTATCCTAATCCTAAAAATCACATTACTATTGTTACGTTGTGTATGAAAAAGTAAATGATGAGGTGTCCTAAGAATTTGCCACATTAGCATTATGATTTTTCATGCACCGGCAATTAATTTGTCATCTCATCTTCATGTCGTTGGCATCTTCTTATTGGCTGTTAATTCAACCAAAAAAATACAAAACAAAATATCCCAATTGCCAATAATATCTAAATATATTTAATCGAAATACCACTTTTTAATTAAAAAAAATCGAATAGAAAAGTAACGCGTAGCATGTGTAGACTCCCGCGTATAGTATAGGAAGACCATGTGAAAGCCTTTGCAGCTCAACTGGACAATATTTTTGGGACAGCTGACTATTTATGTAGTAGTAGCAGTGTAGAACCGGTTGAAAAAGTCAAAATCAAACCGCAACTATATTTTCAAACTCAAAAGTTAGACTTTCCAAAATTTATTCACATTCAACCATATAACAAAATTACTCACTCATATGTTCTCCCACATAGTTTGATGAAGACTTATAGTAATAAATATCCACATTCTCACATTTTCACGTCGTGTGAATTTTGTTCTGAATAGTTAAAAGACAAGCTTTAGTATCTGATTAGAGGAACATATTATTTGATTACCTTGTTCGGAGATAATTGCAGCAATAGTCTCAACAAGTAGGGTCAAATTACACTATCGTCCCAGTAAGTAGCACTGTTGCAGCAACAGTCTCTAATAGTGTACATGTGGTTCGCAAATGATTCCTAAATTAACTTTTCTGTTAATGATTGACAAATGTTAGCATTTTGGGGACAAAAATACAATTTTGGAAAATGCAATCTCAATCCAAAAAAATGTCCCCAAGAGCTTCAAAAATTATATATACTTGCACCTCCAAAATTACTAAAATCCATCAATTATTAACAGCATGGTTAATTTATGAACCATTTGAGAATCACATACACGTACATTATCACGAACTGTTGCTGCAAAAACTGTCAATTACTAGAACAACAGTTCAACTTAACTCTATTTACCCGGACTATTGATACAATTAACTCATCCCTCATTCGTGTACCACAAGATTAAAATGATTGGTTTCATCATTTTAAAACTAGTCAACCATACTTAGCCTAAAATCAAATTTGTACCCCAAATTTTATGCCAGACTAAAAGTGGGGTAGGGCCACGTCAAAATGAGAAAGGTTAATTTGCTAACCAAATTAAAAAGTGCTTCACCGTCCTCTACCAAACCCTTATATATACACCTCTCAACATTATTTCAAACATATCCTCCATTTCTTGATAAAACATCATTCATTCATCAAATTTCAATCATTCATTCACCAAATTATATTGCAAAAGTCATAGTTGAATTGATTCTTGAAATACAAAGATGGAAATATCGATGAAGAACGTTTCGTTGGTTTCGATTATCGTTCTAGTTTTGATTTCAACGGAGTTAAGTATGGTTGTCCATTGCAGAGCAATTAAAGATTCAATGGCACCAACGAAGAAGACGGGTCGGGTTGGATCGTCGTCAGAAGGCATGGATCATCTTGTGGTGTCTTCTAATAGTAATTCGGGGAGGGGAGGAAGTAACTCATTGAAAGGCTTGGCGTTCAAGTTGGCTTCTGGACCAAGTAAAAAAGGACCTGGTCATTAACGGATTTCAGATTTCAGATTTCAGATTTCGAGACGAAAAAAGCTTTGTATCAGTTTAGGATTTTTTTCCCCATTGGCAAAAGATGGGAGAAAGTGTATGTTTGAATGCATATTGTAAGTAACTTCTTGTTATTGATTAGTTCATAGTGAGTAGTTAGGTCAGTATGTAACATATATTCATAATACTGATCATCAATAGAACATAATTTGTTGATTTATTTTTAATATGATTTCTTTGTTTAATTCATGAAATTATGTATAATGTATTTCATATATTTAGTACATATCTTACCTATAATTTTCGAAAGATATCTATATATCCTATAAATTATACTATTACAATAATTACTTCTTATGACATATATACAGTCTTACTCTAGTAACACAATATATATATATATATATAACCATCCTACCTAATCTATATGCCACTCTATCGAGCATCACTTACGTTGTTGTAATATAAGATAATTGTCGAAATAATCCATTTAGTAGGATGTTGTTATAATATGGAAACAATTATCAAAATGATTCATTATTTAGTAGTGTGTGTCGTTTGTACAAATGATCTTTATGTATCCTATGCGTAAGTGATCCCTAAATTCTTAACCCCCGTCAAATGTTGTTAACGGAGTAAGATATATAAGTCTATTTGAGGAACAACATTTTCAGGCATTATATTCTTGTGGGGACCATTTATATAATTTTTTAAAAAAAGAAATCCTAACATAACTATTTCTCTAAATTTTTTATCAAAATTTTAAAAGGGATTCAAAAGTAAGTATAATATTTAATATTTAACAGAAGTTTTGATTAAGGGACAATTGTGCACACAACACACACTCATCAAGAGGAAGGTTTTGCATCATTGTCACTCACTGATAAAGACTAAAATATTAATGCGACAAACACCTACATATTGAGATCATTTCGCCAATAATAACATAATTATTATATACATATCGGTAGCATTGTACAATATAAGTATCATAAGCCGCCACAGCCCCTTCGAATTCAAAGCAGATTTCAACAATCATTTTTAAAAAAAAATAAAAAAAATTATATAGGTATAAAAAACTTAATAGAGAATTTAAGATTTGTTTTTATATTTCAATATAGTATTTTGAACCACCATTCAAAAGGTTTATCAATTTCAAACACATAATTTAAAATATCTAAATCGACCACTTTAAGCCGCTATATATATTTTAAAATATACAATAATGAGATTTTGATAGTATTTTCTAAATAAATTGACAACGATATCGATGGGCGGAATCGAAGGACCCTAGAATAAATAGGGAATAAAATGATGCAAGTTTAATAATATTATATATATGTTGCAAATGCATTTCGTATAATATTTGGGCATGTTTCGTTTATTTAATTTTTAAGGAATATGTGGATCATGCATAGCTGCTGACGATAAGGTTGTTGGGCAAATTAAATTAAGAGAGAAAATAATATTTGAAACGTTTATTTGCACCGTCGAACCATATACACACATTGTGTTGACTAGCTACCACAAGTGTGCTTCTTCACAACTCATCACAAGTGTGTGAGTTCGATCCACGGTAGGTACATGAGTAACTCTGCATTTGTTCAAGGGGAGATTTGCTTGTGGGTGGTTACGTACCCAGCCTACTCTGGACACTCGGTGAAGTACTGAGCCGCTAGAGGCACATCCCGGATTCACCTCCTCTGTTGGGCGATGGACTAGCCAAGCGGGGACGCCTTAATTAAATGAGCGTATCATCAATAGAGGTCTTGAATATCGTTTAACAAAAAAAAAGCTACTACATGAGTATTAGTTCATTAGGTATTTACATTAGGTAGTGTATATATCATGAGTTGTTCAATCAGTTACAACCTCAAATTTAAAAGAAATGGGGGCAAAAGAAGGAGATATTAATATAAAGTGGGGAGGGGGAAAGGATATATAAAATAGATATGTACCTAAATATATATATTTGATATTTCTATCCCCTGAATGTCTAGCCATCTTTCCATGTTATATATGGATAGAGAAAATTGCTAAAAAGATGTAGTTTAGTCCTCCTTCAGATGAAACGTTAAATTTTGACGGAAATAGGGTCAAAATAAAATTTTAAAAACTTTATTTTTTGAAAAGATGCATTTTAGTCCATGATATTGGTGGAAAATATGTACTTTATTCCCTCTTTCCGTCAAAATTTAGTGTCTAACTCAAAAGAGGGACTAAAATATACCTTTTCAGCCAATATTATGGACTATTTGCCCATACTGAATATTTACAGAAACTAAAGTGAAACTTACACGTATTATCTAGGACATTTAGTCAATTATATCTACATTAATAGAATTAGTTATTCATCAATTCTTTGTTTAGTTATTCATGAAATTTTGATATGTTATTACCTTTCATATTTTATAAATATTGTATTTTATAAATAATCGTTTAAGACTTTTTACTTTTATCCAAATTAAAACAAAGATCATTCTACACTTTCAAGAATCATTTATACCCCAATAATAAATAATGTCGGAGAATCATTAAGTGTTTTTTTTTTTTACTTAAATAAACCACAATATTTCAATCCAGTGGAAATAAAAGTTTCTCATTCCGAGAAGAATTGGAGCCCGCATTAAAATACTGATGATAATAATAATGAGAATGGGTGTTAGTAGAATTATGGAAGTTGAAGAGAGAAAACAAATTTTAATATTGGTGAAATAGAATGGAATCTAATAGGATTCGATTTAATTACTTACTTTCTTAATTAACAATAAATTCTAATTATATTCCTAATTAAGTCAGGTTGCCCAATTCAGCTAACAACCATTACTTCTAAATTTGACATATTGTGTACAAGGTAACTACATTCAAATAATTTATTAATGGGCAAATGACCACGATAACCACCTACATTTCAAATGGTAATGCTTAATCACTTATGTTTCTAAATAAATCTCAGTTGATATTTTCGAACTAAAATATATCCCTCCGTTCTTAATTAGTTGTCGTTCTAGTCTTCAGCACGTTGATTAAGAAATCATGTAAATTTACCTATTTGCCCTTCAATAGAGAATTAATTATTGTAGCGATAAATTTGATTGAATAAATAAATGCAACTTTCTATTAATTGATTGTTCCTACCTCAATCATCATTAATGAAACAAATCAACTAAATACTTTTCCAAATTCTTCAACCAATTTCAATCAACTAAAATGAATACTTAGTTAACTAAAATACTTTCCCGCTAGAACTAAAATGAATGAAACAAAATCAACTAAAATATTCACTTTGGAGCCAAAATGAAACAAATAAACTAAAAGTTTTCCCACAAAACTTCATCCAATGAAAATTAAATTGAATTGGCATCCTAATGACATTTATTAGCGCTAAAAGAGGAAAAAGTTGATGAAATATGCATTGGAATTCTAGGAAGACAAACATTTTGAAACAAAAAAAAATAGCTAGAAAGACAACTAATTAACAACGGAGGAAGTATGAATTATCACCAAATTACCTCACGTGACTTGCACATGTCATTTTCAGTGGCAATTTAGTCATTACAAGTTTTTTTGGGTTATTTTTTGAAAATGAATTGAAAATATAAGTGAGATCAATTTAGAAATATTAGTGATCAACAACGACCCTTTGAAACATAAGTGATAAGTGAATAAGTGATCAACCGAGACCCTAACTAAAACATAAGTTTCTTTTAGAATATAAAACATCACAATAGAGTTAGTAAAGAATAGGATGTACATTGATTGTTAAAGATAATACTCCTTCCATCCTTTTTTTCATTATTCCTTGCAACAAGCAATGGGTGCGTGTTTAAAAAAAAAAGAGTTCAAAGTACAAAACATTGGGGCAATTTGGAACACGCTCAAAATTGCATCATCAAAAGACAAAAATGGAAAGTATGTACAAATAACAATCCCTACCGAAGCAGCGAATACTCCTCTTGAAGGGATGCTAGTTCAGCTCTGAGATATCTTTTTATACCATCCCTCATATTCATGCTGCTTAAATGAGAGTAAAACTTATCAATTTTGCTTTCTATTTGATATCGTTTTTTTGTTTGCATCTTGGATTTTGGTATTGGTTTGTTTCCTGCTTGTACCTTGCTGTCAATAGGAGGAGTCTGTTCTGCAACCCGTTCGTCCTCATCTTTGTCTGCCCATGTACTATTGGAAATCTTCGTTTGAGACCTGCTAACGACACATGTTGGTTTGTTGTTCTTCTTACCAACTACTTGCCATTCTTGTGTTGATGGATCTTCATTTAGAGTGTTTATCCCCTCACTTTTATCTTCCATTAACGTACTTTCTTTATTTGCAATCTCGGTCTTACCTTCGTAGATAACCAGTGTTGTTCAACTAGTGTAAACTGCGACCTGGTGTCACAAACTCCCACATTGTTTTAAGAAGCAATCTGCTCGATCATAGTAGGTGGGTAAGAAAAGAAAGGAGTGGCCTTTGGAATTAAAGCAAGTTTATTTTCTTTTGTTTTCTCCATTCTTCGTGATGTTTTGCCATTATGTGTTTCTACTGGTGTAGCAATGCCAACCAAATCAGATGTAGTCATCTGTCCTTGGTGCTCTAGATGCTCCATATTCTGTTCTTGCTCTAATTCCAACTTTTCAGAAGTCGCAGCCAAAATCTCTTGATTTGCATCAAAATGGGCAGTCTGCACAGCTTGTACTCGTTTCTTAGATTTGTGCTTCTTGTTTGCAACAATCTGCCATTCTTGTTTGTTCTTCTTGTAATTGTGTTGCAGGGCAGGGAGTGCCTCGAATCTGCAACATTCTGAACATCATTTGGAATTGGTAAAACTGTTGCGTGATTGTAATAAGAAAGCCATAAGTAACAGTCGAAACAAAACACATGACCCAATTAACCCAAGTTCGATAAAAGCCAAACTTAAGCGTAACAGCTTCCAAGAACTTCCATTCAACCCGATCGTAAGCATTGCGCATGTCAAGTTTTAGAGCAATATTAGAATAGCTTCCCTTAGAACGGTGAGCCATAAAATGCAAAATCTCATGAGCCATTCGAATGTTATCAGAAATAATACGCCCTCGTAAAAAGGCACATTGCGTTTCAAAAATAATACTAACAAGTATAGGTCTTAGCCGATTTGTCATGACTCTGCCTATTATCTTTGCGACGATGTTGAATAGACTAATAAGGCTGAAGTCAGTCATACTCATCGACGAAGGAACCTTAGAAATTAGACAGACATGAGTATGATTGATAGATTTAAGCAGTTTAGAACTATAGAAAAAGCTATCGACAACATTCACAATATCAGCCGCAATGATATGCCAAAAGGATTGACAAAGAGAGTACCTTCGTGCCATCCGGACCAGGTGATTTGTCAGCAGTCATTTCAAAAATGGCTCGTCGGACCTTTTCACTAGTGATGGCCCGGGTTAGATGTTGGTTCATTTTCTCCGTCACACGCTTATCAACCGAGGGAGTTGCCTTATCCGGGATACACGTCTCATTGGCACTGAAAATCTCAGAGAAATACCGAATCACCTCAGCTTTGACTCTTTCCTCCCCCTCCTGCCAAACACCACACCCATTATTGACCCCGAAGATCCAACACCGCCTCCTCCTCATCAAAGTAGAGGCATGAAAGAACTTCGTGTTGCGATCCCCCTCAAGCGATTTCATCTTAGCTCGATCCTTCTAATACACTTCCTCATCCCTCCAAGCCTCATCAAGCTCTCTTCCCCAGCCCCTCAATTCGTCCATATCCGCACCTCCCTACTCGAAAGCCAATTTGAGTTTTGATTGGATGCCGTCGATTCTAACCTTCGAGTTGAAGTTGTTGCATTTGCACCATTCGATCAATGCCATTCTCACATTTTTAATCTTCTCACCCACTTGAAACCATTTTGAGCCTACTCCCTTTTTTGCCATGCCTCCCTGATAATATCTTCACATCCGTCCTTAATAACCCACCGACTATCAAAGACAAACCTTCGCTTTGGTTTAGAGAGATGTACCTCAGTGGCAAGTAGGTTTGGGTAGTGGTCCGCCCCGATAATGCTCAGGTGATAGCACGCAGCCTGCGCAAACTTAGTGCTCCAATCTGTCGAACATGAAACTCGATCAAGCCTAGATTTAATAGCTGCCTCACCTGCTCGCTTATTCCACCATGTGAAAGGGTGACCCACATACCCAAGATCTACCGTATTCCCTCCTTCTACAAAGTTCCTAAACATATACATACTAGCCTCTGTTCTAGTAATTCTACCCAGCTTCTCCTCCACATGCAGAATGTCGTTGAAATCACTCATGACCACCTCCCCTTGTTGCTCACCCGTAAGATTCACCAAGAGTGCATCACGTTGGACCTTTTGTGTATTTTCCTCACAACTCATGTAGACAAAAGTTTGTTTCCAACTCCGATTTTTTTCGTCTGTAATAAAAGTTTCAACATACCACTCTGTATGCTGTTCAACTTTCAGAGCTCCCTGTTGCTTCCACATAACTGAGATTCCTCTCACAATACCAACAAGATCAACAATAAAATCAAAAGAAAAGTCTAACCTACGGCTAATTTTGTTTAACTTTTTTGATTTATTTTTAGTTTCTAGTAAAAACAAGAACATCAGGAGTATGCATACGACATACGTCTTGTAGAGCATGAATTGTCAAGGACCTTCGGATGCCTTGACAATTCCAAGTAATAATTTTCATCTAAGACTTTGGGGGCGGTCGAGGTCGGCTACCACCACCTTGGACATGTTCTCGGTTTCCTCTTCCTCTCTAGGCACCAGGTCATCCCATAATGTTACGACCCGCCTCGATTCGGCCGCCTCGAGGTTAGACTCTATATCAAATTTAATAACAGAGTCACCAATCGATGGATGACTCGATAAAACATACATAATAAATGATGTAAACAAAAATAAAAATATTCATTTACTAGGAACTGAAAATACTTTACTCCAAATCGTAAAGTATCCATCGGGGTACAACAACCTATGACCCAATCACAGTAGAGGACAAAACTCCACCATACATCAAGCACGATACCCCAACGGTAAAACAGTAATCATAAGAAGACATAAAAGCACATCCAAGACTGAGGGAGATCCTAAGCCACCATCGCCACTCATTATAGCAAGGAATCCACTTGCTCCGCCATGCACCTCGCCTGATAAAAATAAGGTCCCCGAAGGGTCTGTTAGATTCCACATCATTTTCTTCAATACCCTTTTGCTGGTTTGATATAACAGATCCAAGATTGCTTTGGTTTTTTACATTTAATCCAAGATCGCCTTATCCTAGGGGTTCTTCTTTATTTTTCTTTTTTTATACCATCGAATGAAAAATTATTTTTTTGTTTTTCATTGATGTTTTTATTCGTACTTGCCTCAAAATTTACATTTTTATTAGAATTTAAAAGAAGAAATTTGCTTCGTATAATCCACGGTTTTAGTCGACAGCTAGTAAATGCTACTCACTGGTGGCTACCAACCCACACACGTGATGTGAAAGCAATAACAATGCACATGAAACTAACAGGGGTAAAAATGCAAAGGTCATATAATATAATCTAGTAGTCCAACAACAGTAGCGGTAATAACACGACCCCAAATAAACATCCTCATGTAATACAGCACATGCAATAAATCTATATGCACTAGATCCGGACTTTCGCACTCTACAGTATCCTACCTAACTCGCCTGCAGGGAGCCCAACTCATCAACCCTATCACACCAGCCACGCACTGACATCACCAAAGTGACCAGCTCGAACCATCCTATCATCTATCATCACCCCCACCATCACACCAACCTCGCATTGACATCATCGAAGTGACCGGCTCGAACCATCCTATCATGTATCATCAACCACACCGTCACACCAGTCTCTCACTAACATCACCGAAGTGACCGGCTCGAACCCCTAAGTTGCCGGATCATGACAACATACACATAACCATCTCACATATCATACATTCATACCTTATCACATACTCCATAACAGTCATAACAATAAAATATACATGCATCACATATTCGCAATAATTCGGCATCTCATCCACAACCCTTAGATCCATCTCTATTCTCATGTCTATTCTCAATATCTAATCCAACAATATCATATTTCTAAAACATACATCATTTACGCAATGCACATAACACACATAGAGGAAGGTAAGAACACGTGAGTAAAAACTCACTTCAACGCAGCAACGCAATAGCACCCTCCTGAGTCGAAAGCAGATACTCAAGTACCAGAACCTAATATAGAGACATATACTCTATCAACTAGTGCTCATATATCGTCTCAACTCCCCGCTAATTAGTATATAACCTCTTATAATAATAATACTTTACTATTACTCCAAGTATGTAAAATTACAATTTTACCCTTTAGTGTGAGATGAAGATTTTACCATTGAATCCCTCTTAGTTATCACAAGCCAATATTAGGTCCATTATATAATTACATATATATGTATATCCCTTTTATTCCGTTAACTTCTCACTTCAAAATATATAGGTAAATACTTAATCACTATATCCCGAGATAATAATCAAAGTCAATCCCAAGGCAAAATCAACTCTTGGCCAAAGTCAACTCTATATCAACCCCCGAAATCACCTATCATATTAATTTCACAATCTAATTCCAACGATAATTAATCAAAATATAAACAATAATCGAACCAAGGTACACCAAACATGCTCGATTCAACTACTCAAGGTCATAACAGTTTATAACATTGAATTAATGTGTGTTGTAGTTGCTAATTATATGAATTATGACATAAAAAAAATAATAAACGAAATCATAACTTCAACCTCAACATTTCGGTCATCATCATTAATCAACTTTTGGGTTTTTAATTCATTTCATGCATATATTATCCATCAATTCCGTCTCCATCACAATATATATTAGCTTAGTACTAACATCCTAGAATGACAAAATGAGACTAAAATTGCTCCCCCATATAATTACTCAACAAAATCACTATAATAACCACTAATATCTAATGGTCCAGATTTATAGTTAGGTTTTCCTAACCCCATTAAATTAGGTTCTAAGAAAAAACTCGAAAAAAGAATACGGAATTTAAACACTCAGATAAGCATGTAATAGCTATAATTCAAAATATCTAAATATATGAATTCATACAACTGTGTTTACAATCCTACTAAAATACACAATGTATCCGAGAACTCAGACAATCAATAATCGAACGGCAGCACGCAACATTTCGACTACGAATCATGTGAGTAGGTGATGATCACCATTCTATGTCAAACATAGTTCTCGGTCTCACAAAAAATCTGACAAGATTGCATTGATGACTCATTTTGCCAACATGCCCAAATCTAATTTGGAAATCACTGTAAGTAACCTGGGCCTACTGATCCATATCAGAATGAATGATCGAAGCCCGAGTCTGACTCGGAAATCATTCAATCACTCCATCGCTATCAAACCACGAATATGTCACGTCTGCCAATCTGGCAGGTCCGAGCATACACATGATTTATACGACTTTAGGTTCAGGTATGGCAATAAACTTGACTTGTGGTAGGATTAGTTACACACATAGATTCATGTCATATATGTATATATATATATATATTCACTCAAACAAGAACATATATCATATGAGCATGAAAGTAACGAATGTAACACATATAAATGGGACTCGTGGTATGATCTCAAAAACCGAAAGCATGAAAAACTAAGTTCTAAACTAAGTCTTCATGTCCACTTCAGTTCCTGGGTTATCTCTGTCTTCTCTTGATTACAATCACCCATAGTGATAATTAATTCGCTCGCAGGCCAATGTAAACAACAAATGAATTGATACAAATTGTTATAAAAATAGCACGCATGTTATATTTAATTTTGACACATGTCGTCATATATTTAAGACAGTGCGCAGACTGTATTTCAAAAATTAGATCATACCACTTGTCCCAACATTCATTCATAATGAAAAATAAACATCCATTATATATCACAATATATGAAATACATGTATTAAATCAATTAAAACACGTAAGGATGTTATCACTCCAAATAATCACACATCATATAATCCACGTATTTCCATATGTAATGAATGTTACATCACATGTAATTATTAAATCAATAATCCATAGGTATTAAATTAATTAAGGCATTTAATTTAATTAATAGTCATTTTAATAATATTTATTATATCCAATATAAATAAAATTAATAACTAATCATATTAGTACTATTAATTAACAGAAAATCAAATAACATTAAAGACCCTTTAATTTATATTAAAATAGCCAAAAATACCCTAAAATAAAATTTTGTCCAAAAATAATTTCGGAATTTTTTTTTAATCTGTTCCGTGAATAGTGTTTCTGGCGAACACTGTTCACCCCAGAACATTGTTCGCGCCGGAACACTGTTCATCCGAATTGTGTTCCAAACACTATTCGGGTGAAACTTTGGCTTTTCAAACATCATTTTCGAGTCCATAACAATTTCAAAAAATTTCAGAAAAATATCAACAGACTCGTAATGAAGTTTAGTATTTGATTTATATTTTTATTTACTTTTCTACGAATGTTTACAGACTCGAGTTTGTACACTACTCATAATGTACATTAACCTTAATTATTGATATCAAAACATACATACATGCTATGTTAAAGGAGGCATGTGAAAGTGGAAATTTACATGGAATTCGATATCCGGGGGTAGAGCCTATCTCCCATCTCATGTTTGCGGATGATACCTTGCTGGTAGGTAGAGCATCAATGGAGGAGGCTTCCACCTTTAAACACATTTTGAAGAAATACAAAGATCTCTCGGGTCAACTGGTGAGTGCCGAGAAATCATTCATCCTGTTCAGCCCGTGTGTTACTGAGGATGATAGGAGGATGATTTCGGGATTATTAGGCATCCCCGAAGTCTCCAGCCATGGTAAGTATCTAGGTCTCCCGTCCACTGTCGGCACCTCTAAGAAAGAGGTTTTTACCTATATCCTTGATAAGGTAAAAGCCAAGGTGGACAATTGGAAACCTAGAATGGTATCTACTGCAGGAAAGGAAATCTTCATTACATCCGTGTTACAAGCGATCCCCACCTTTACAATGAGTTGTTTTCGTCTTCCGAAAACTCTGTGTACTTCTATCAATACTATTCTATCTAACTACTGATGGGGATCGAGTGAGAATGGTAAAAATAAAATACTTCTGATTGCGTGAAATACATTGTCCAAAAGTAAAGACAAAGGGGGTCTGAGGTTTCGGGATACACAACGCTTCAACGAAGCACTTCTCATGAAACTGGTCTGGCGGATTGCTTCTAATCCGGTTTCCCTCCTGGCTCGGGTCTTTAAGGCTCGCTACTTCCCTCAGCAAAGTTTTTGGATGGCATCATTGGGAAGGTCTCCAAGTAACACCTGGCGAAGCATCCTCTCGGTCCGGGACCTCGTCAACAAAGGTACAAAGTGGGTGTTAGCAAATGGCCAAAATATAAACGTATGGCAGCAAAATTGGGTACAACACACACAGTCAAAGCAATTGGTAACTCCAATGGATCCAGATCTATCAAATTTACAGGTAGTAGATCTAATTGATTCAGAGATTGGGGTGTGGAAAATAGACAGATTAGTATCCACTTTCTTCCCTGTGGACATACAAGGGATTCTTAACATGCCTCTTAACAATCTTAATGGCCGAGATAATCCACGGTGGAAAAGTGGCAAACAAGGAAATTTCACAGTACGGTCAGCATAAGAGTTTCTCATGGAAAATCAACCGTCAAGCAATCAAGCATCTAGCAGCAGTTCAGATCCAGATAATACATTCAGGCAGATTTGGAGCTTAAAAATTCCAAGGAAAATCAAACATTTTCTATACTAGGCCTGTCTCAACAAGTTACCAACAAAAGCCAATTTACATATAAAGCATGTGGAGTTGGATCAACAGTGCACGTTTTGCAAAAATTTCAGAGAGAACGAGGAGCACCTTTTCCTTCAATGTGAGTACAGTAGAGAAATACACAGTTTGCTCAAGATGCCTCACATAGATCCACATAATCACACATTTAAAGATCTTTTCATATCCATGAAAAATAGAGTTCCCCCGACAAATTTAGGTTGTGGGTAACATGCATGTGGGATTTATGGTACCAAAGAAATAGATCCATTCACGAAGGCAAGTATAGATCGACTATGGAAAGTGTGCAATTTGTGACTAACTTTTTATCCGCGGAGGAGGCAGCCCCGGCCCTCATCAAAGCTCCGTGCCCCACAGCTTGAACCGTCTCCCATCCTAGCTGCTCATCCGAAGGGAAATCGCTCAAATCTGAAAGGTTGGGGCTATGTCATCATCGGGTTCTCCGGCGACGGAGGTAGCAGGGACCGGAGGCAACAAAGCGGGTGAGGACGAACTTTGGGAGTAGATTTGGGGCTGTTTAGTTATGATGGTATGAGATCTCTTCTCCAAGCTACTCATCAGAAGGAATAATCTCAGATCCATAGGATTGGAGCTAATTTATCATCATAAATCTCCGGCATCGGAGATGGCAAGGCTTGGAGAGGAAGGTTTTCGGACGAAAAAGGGAAGATGGTAAGGTTGTATGAACTGAGGATCAGATAGAAGGAAGGGACGTTTCAAGTTCCTTCATTGAACTTGAGTTCCTTGTTTAAGGAACAAAGGAGTAGTAAATGAACTTATGAGCTTTTTGCTGCTCACGATTTGATTATATAGGTAGGGTTAGGTTATTGTTAGGGCTTAGGGCAATGGGCTTGGTTTTTAGTGATCATTTTGGATCCCTCTGAGATGTTAGGCCTTATTTGATTGGATCGGCCCTATTATTGTATCCCTCTCACGTTTGCTCGGTTTATCCTTTAATAATATACATCGCTAATTATAAAAAAAAAAACATAAATACATGCAATTATAATCCATAGAATCATATTCTAAGATTTTTAAAGTGAATATGAACACTTGTACTAGGCTCATGATTCCATGTTGGAATTCTCTACGCATTTTATATATCGAATTTACATACATAGAAAGATCGTTAATACAAGTTAAAAAATTCACATTTTGTTACGGCTTTTGTGTAATGTACCTCTTGAAGCGTGAGTGCGTAGCGGAAGAGCTCAAGTGTGCCCTCTCTAATTAGTCCACATCAATGTATAGCTTGATTCCTTCCTTGGAGTAACTACACCTCAAGTGTACATCAAGAATGAATAAGAATATGGAAAAACAATTTTTCTTGTGTTCTTGTTTTGTGTATTCGAACATGAAGAGAGGATGAGAAGAAAAAGATCACAACTCTTGTAATCTCTTGACCTTCTTTCACTTTCTATCTTATTCACTATTTATCAAAATAAATAATGAATATTATATTCAAAAAGCCATCAAACATGGAAATCTTTTGTGGCTCAAGAAAGATTAATGATTAAAATAGATAACTACATGACACTTGTCCCGTCCCATATGACCGAAATTATGGGCTTAAATTACACTTGGAATTTAACCCCTTCATTCTATCATGTTTACACTTTTGACCCAGAAGTTTCGATCAAATCGATAATTAAGTCGCATTGAATGTGTGTGACCTTTTAGGACCAAAATAACATTAGACGTGTGTTAATAAAATATCAACCAAAGTATATTAATAACATATTGATCACGATCGGGTTCTAGTAAAACCATCATGACCCCTAATGTATTTCAGGTTTATTCCTAATGTGTATAGTATTGTCCAACAAAATATACACCTGAACTTAACCTTGAATGAGTAATCGATTTCACAATCATATTGTACAATGGACATAAATATGACGTGTCAAACACCACATACTTCTAACACACTCTCACTGTCTTCAATAACCACAAAAGCAATCATGTTATTATTCACACATGTTTGCACATGTTTGCTATCGTGTCACCTTTTTTGTTCCATTTGGTCACACATCTTTACAAGAATGGCCTTAATTACTATTGTCAGCATAATGTCAGTTAAGTTCTGAAATGTAAAACATCTGACATTATAAATTTATCCAACTCGTAAGACATTCTCATGAACGTCACATGTTATAAATTTTTCAAATGTAACTGAAATTTTGACGGCACTAGCAACTAAGACCACTTTTATAAAATATGTGACTATATAAGACAAAATAAAACATGTCTGATCAAAAAATGACGCGACGACAAACATGTGAAATCCAACGTATCTTATTAACCAATAATAAAATGTCAAGGAAGAACAAGATAAGAAGCTGGTAGAGATCCGTACTAGTTCGAATGGTCATTACTCGAGCAAAAAGCCCTTATCTTTTGTTTCTCGATGTAAGAAACTTGACAAATTAATTATGGACAAATGTTTCAGATTAGGATGTTAACAACCATGCTAATTGACATGCGTGCTGGCTTTTATGGGGCTTCCTCATCACCTTAAAAGTCATTATGCAATTATCAGTAAGAGGTTATATCTTTGTTAGTGTAATAATCATTTGAAAAGTTATTGTTTACTTTTTTATTACTCAAATGAACAAATTTAATTGTTAGTGGTTTGTTTTTTTATGTTGTAACAACTCGGACATCTAGGTATATTGCAATTATCGACTTTAACTATTCCCATAATGAAAAAGGTTCATTGGGAAGGTCCCTTGATTGGTGAAAGTGACCATTCGATTTTGTACATGCTACACAATTTAGTAGTTAGTGTACCATTTTACCCTTTAAGTGAAAGTATGATACTCCTTAGGTCTTGGGTTTATTTGGTTGCCGTGCTTTACTATCATTATCTTTTCAGATAGTCCCTTTAAATTAATATTTTGTAAATAAATTTCCGACTTATTCTGAATTGGTATTCTCAATACCACGTTATATTATTGGCTTCAAGCTTACCCCCACCTCGCTCGCCCCCTTGGTGATAGTTGAGGAAGTTATTTGGATAAGTAGCAGTAGTTTATGGATTAAAGGAAAAAAGATGTATACATCTTTTAAAGTTGCACGAGCTTTATTTGCCACGAGGCTTTTTTCATATAGGCACCTGAACTGTCATTATACTTTTAAATTATTATCCGACGAACTTTTTTTACTAAATAGGCACCTGAAGCATAAAAATGGCACTTAAACCTTTATTTTTCATCTTTTCTGAAATTTTTAGGTTTTTGACATTTAAAAATCCTTAACCCAGGGGCAAGTTAGCCATATTGAAAATACAATTTTTTAGAGGAAAAAATTCGACAAAAGATCAGGTGCTAATCCAAAAAAAGACATTTTAGGTACCAATAATAAGGGAAAAGTTTAGGTGCCGATACAGCAACCGAAATTTCTTACTTACACCCCCACCCACCCCATTGACACCTCCTACACAACTCCAACCTCAATAGTCCACCACTACCACCACGTCGTCACCGTCATCAAGCAATCCCCCGAAACCTAGTTTCAAGATTTCATTCATAATCAAAATCATAAATTTCGTTTATAATAGAGTTTTATTCAAAATCACATAACCCATGTCGTCTCTTAGATTGTATGATATTTCGAGTCACAGTTAACAAAATTTGAACAAGTTTGTTCCTTTCATTTCAGCACGACACAACATTCACACAACAATTCTGGCTCAACAGGCAAACTCAAAGTAAACCCATAATCGAGGAAAGAAACATTTAACAAATGCAGATACAAAATTCCTCAACCATTCACAACAAACCACCTCCATCTACACAAACAAATCCAATACATAAGTCAATAGCAACACATATACTAAAGCTAACCATGCCTTACCCGTTCAACGGGGTCTTGTGTACGAGTACTATCCCATTAAGCGGGGTCAGCTATATGATTACAACATCGATTAAGCCCATATAACTCCAACAACAACACACATACGATCTGGAAAAATAAATCTAAAAATCAAGTCATAAACTTCCCAATGATCCAATCTTTAAACAATGTTAATTGAAAGATGTACAACATCCAACTAGTTCAAGGAATTCCACCATTATTGCTCGATTTGGGCACGACCAACGTAACCCATCCGAAACAACATCGTGTTCATCAAGAAAACATTGTTAATTTTTTTTATTTTGCCTTTGAATTTACATTTATGTATGATGAATTAACTTTGCATATATTGCAAGCATAGGCGGATGTAGCCTGTTCAATTGGTTGCCATGGCAACCAGAGACTTTTCACTTTAAAAAAAAATTACTCTCTTCGTCCCTAAATGATTAGTACATTTTGACTTTACATGGTCAAACATCAAAAACTTTGATCAATAATTCTCATTAACCAATAAGAAACAATATAGTCATATGATATCTTGTTAGATTTGTCTCAATATATATAATTGAACTACCAAATTTTTATAATTTTTTCATATGTAGAATATGAGATATTTATGTTTGAAATTTTGTTTTGTTGACCATGAAAAGTCAAAATGTACCAATCATTTAGGAACGGAGGGAGTATATTTTTCTAATTTTTTTTATACCTCATATAATTCACACCTAATACAATTCTTTTACTCTGTTCAACAACGTATATACTACTTCCAAACATATCATCTATAAACACATACCAAAAAAAAGATTATGTTTGTTATATAGAAAAATAATGTCTCTTTTTGTAAAAAAAAAATTCGATATATTTGACAACTAAATTTTTTTTGTCCTAAATCCGCCTATGATTGCAAGTATATGTAATATATTGGATTTGTCGGTACTCAACACATATCTGGTAATATCAATTTCCTTATCTGTTTCCTTCTCTTAAAAGAATAGGTTTTTTCGCTATTTGCTCCGCTATACTATCAGTTTCGTTTTTATGTGTCTGCGGTGTTCCCTGAGCCATTTTATTCTATCTAAGGTGTTCCTTGGGCCATTTTCAAAGATAAAATTACTATTATACCCTTTTCACTATTCACAAGTATAAGGGACAATATTAAAATATTTTACATAATTAAAATTAAATCCTCACCCCTTATTCTTCAACACACCCCACCCGCATCATTTAATATTGTGCCTATACTTTCAAACATGAGAGGGTCCAATAATCATTTTATCTTTTAAAAGTAAATGAAATGGGTTAGGGGAACCTCAGACACGAAAAATAGGAGAGAAACAAATAAAAACGAAACTGTTAGTATAAGGGCAAATAGCCAAAAAGCAAAAAGAATATAAACTCCCATATCTAAAACATACAAGTAAAGCCAAATCCCTTCATATCCATAGTGAATTGACCATTAGTAATTATTTGTTGTTTATTGTTGGGATTTTCCAAATGTTTAGATGACTCCAATCCTCTCTTGCCATCTTTCTTTTTATAAGAGAATCATGATCTAATTGATGGCTACTGTGATTTCTTGGATTTTTTCCATCTCTTCAAGGTCCAAAGACTATTTCTGCCTCCTTTTAAACCTCTTTAGTGAAAAACCAAAAGCATATTTTCTGAATCAGCAGAAGAAACCAAAGAAAGTGGCTCGACCAAAATTCCATAGCCTGACTTATTACACTGAGACAAAGATTCAAGACCACTACAGCCAAAATTCAGGAGTACTAGCTACTACACATTTTGCATTTATTGTAGGCTTAAATCATTCTAACCTCTAAACTACTCAAACTATAACAATTTGTTTTAATTCGTCGCCTTCATCTAGTGGTTATCGACCCAGTCTCTAAAATTGGAGGTCTTGGCAAGACATCATAATAAAAATTAATGCCTTTGCACTCGTTGTTGTGTAGATTTCCCCCTTTCTTATAGTGTATGATTTACTTTTAGTGTGATATTGTTTGAAAGAAATATATATATATATATAACAATTTAGTTCTCCAAATTTCTAATTCAATCTTGCTATTTTTAATAACCGTCTTCTATTAGTTAATGATTAATGTAATTATGGAAACTCTGAACATACGAATGTTTCAACTTCATTTTCTCTGGTTTATGTTAGTCAAGTTATTTTTACTACTTTGTTTCTTGCCAAAGACCTTAGCTTTGGTACGATTTAGATTTATATTACTGTTGATGGTTTACTCTCCCAAGTATGGAATATAAATTATCACAAGCTCTAGAGCAATGTGGATTGGAGAACCGTCATTCAAGGTGAACACCTGAATAATTTGCGAGATATTGTGGGCATCAAGTAGTGTTGATTGTTGTTTATATTTAAAATATTTTTGTTTCATGTAATTTCTCTTCATGTAACTATGGCGAAGGCAGCACTAAGCGAGTGAATACTCCTTTCCTTAATTTCATGAAACATCTATAAACAAGACCAAGTGACTAAATTAAGTGATTGTCAACAATTGAAATGACTACTTGAGTTTAATCCTTTACTAGACCTTTAAGTACAATTTAGCCTGTGAAAATTTATTCATTACGTTTACTGTATTGTTAGTTTTGGTTAATTATAAAATTTATGATATGAACTTACGATGACAAAACATCCTTCTTGACTTACATATCTTGTGCATCGCTCGAAATCTAAATCTCTAACTTTTCGAGAATTTAGCATCAAATTGCTAGGTTAATTTTAAAAAATGAATGAAATGAAAATATAAATATATATCAAACTTTAGTATCTTAGACAAAAATTTGCACGAGAATAATATTATTTTAGGTAGGTTGAATAAAATTAATTTGATGCATATAAGAGTAATTTTAGTTAGTGTTTGTTTAGAGGAATTTGGGATATAACTAAATAGTGAGTTAGTGGGTTAAGAACATGCGACTTCACTTTATTTTAACCGTTAATAGAGGACTTCTTCTTTTTAGGGGTCTTAGAGCATTCGCAGCAGCTTCCTCATAAAATTTCCCTAAAATTAACTCCTCATATCACTTTATTAAATTTAGAATCTACTTTTAGCATTTCATACAACATCAGATTCCCTATTTATCGTCCTCAAATCAATCTTTTTATATTTTTAGCTCCAAGTTGAAGACAACTAAAATTATTTAAATGTTGAAGACAAACTCACACATTATGTTAATGAAGATGAAAATAATTAAATAATTAATAATTACTTTTTTATTTTAAAAAAGAAAATAAAAATAATAAAATTTAAAATAAATTTATATTTTTAAGTTTCAATATAAATTTTTAGCTCCAATATGAAATAATTTTATAATATCAATATATTTATAAAAATAAAATAGAAGGATATAACATTTTATTGTGAAAGTACATATTTGAGGATGGTGCAAAAATAGGCTTGGTGAGCTTTGGTGGGAAACTTTTTTGAGGATTTTTATAGAATAGGTAATCTGATATTTGTGTATTTTTACTGTTTTTGCAGATTCCCCATTCCATATATAAAATAGGGAGTGATTTGAGGCATCTGCTGCGAATGCTCTTAGTAGTTATGTGTCATGAGTATGATGTTAGCGTTATTCGCGGGATGTATGTGCCTCACATGTTCAGAGGATTTCACTGAACCCCGTTTACATGGAGAGGCGAAGTTGTTAACATTTTATACTCTAATTCTTATTTTGAACTATGTCATGAGGGTAATAGAGGGCTTCTTGAATTATACTCCCTCCGTTTCTTTTTATTTGATTGTTTGGAGAAAAAGTACTTTATTAAGAGATTGTGAAAAATTCCATTGGGATTGTAAAAAAGTGCATTGGAATTGTAAAAAGGTGCATTGGAGTTGTAAAAAGGTGCATTGAAATTGTAAAAAGGTGCATTGAAATTGTAAACAATCAAGTATTTTGAAACAAAAAAAAAAGCTCTAAACAATCAAATAAAAAGAAACGGAGGGAGTATATAGGTAAATTTAGTGATAGTGAGCCATGCAATTAGGCCTGGAGTGACCATAATTTCAGGATTGAAAGTGTGATGAAGAAAAGTAAACATCCCTATAAAGGTTTTGAAATACATAAAAATATTAAAAATACCAAAAGCAAATAAAAAGTCTCATCGTATGTTGTGTCCCTTGTTTGCAGGTTATACTCAATGCCACACCTGCCTTTTCACCCCCTCCCCTGTCTACCCCCCCCACCCCCCCTCCCCTTTGCTCTCTTTTTTACTCTTCATTTTCCATTTGCCAAAAAAAAGTCATTCATCTTTCCCTTTCAGTTTGTCCACCCTTCTCTCAAACTTGAACAAAACTTGCATTCCATTTCTTGATATTTTGTCCCAAAATGAAGTCCACTTTCCAAAAGCTAATAGTCACCATTTGTATATTTTTCTTGGTAAGTTATGCAGAGAACACTACTACTACTACACCCGATTCAAGTATGGTGGTTAACATGAATAAGAATGTATCGTCTTCGGCTTCGCAACGCGGCGTGAACCAAACGAAGCTGCCATTGAAGGAACGTGTGAAGCAATATTTTGATTTGTATGAGTCCATGAAAAGGAAAATTCCAAATGCTTCCGACCCTCTTCACAACCGTTGAAGATGCATGGATTATTCTCAAGAAATTATTTAGGGAATTAATCACATGTTACAAATATTTTATGTTTTGTATAAATATTACATTTTGAGTCTATGATAGTGTAGATTTTCCGCTCTCCGATAGCGTAAGATTTAATTTGAGTATGATATTGTTTAAAGAAAAAAATGTAAGCCAATCAGTCCTATGAAAATGATGAAAATTGCATGTTGCTAGTCAATCTTGGCATGTTACTTTAGAATTTTGTGAAATCATGAAGGTAAAGTTGAATTCTTAGTCGAACTTTTTATTGACAAAAGTGGTAATATCACTATTATTATTACGTAGTACGTTGGAAAAAGATAGGATTATTATTTGAGGTAGCTAGATTTGGATTCTTCTATTACATCTTTACCTTTATGTTTGTTCACTTCTTGTCGTGTTTTTGCTTTTTCCTACTCCCCACAGCCACGCGTACGGGAAACTTTATTTGTTGAGAAAGATGTATCATTTTTTCGTGTAGTTATAAAAATTTAGGTAAATAGCTTCTGGCATCACTTACGTTTGGAAAAAAGGTCAGTTAGATCAGTCATGTTTTAGATCGACCAAATATGATCATCAATGTATAAAAAGTGCCTCATTCAGATCACTCCGTCAGTTTTTTGAAGGTATTTTACGTTCAAACACATTTTTTTTCTCTTGTAAGAGCATTCGCAGCAGCTTACCCAAATTTTTTCCCTAAAATCAACTCCTCATACTACTTTATCAAATTTAGGAAGTATGTTTTAACTTTTACACAAATTCAGATTCCCTATTCATAACTTACAACACTTAATATAAAGAACAAAAGTGGTTTGGGGAGGGTGTAAATATAGGACACTCCCTATAATATTTGAGGAAAATTTTAGAGATAGGAAATCTGATATTTGATACTTTTTTGCTTTTTATGCTTTTCCCTATTCCAAATATGAAATAGGAAGTGGTTTAGGACATCTGTTGCAAATGCTCTAAGCCCTCAATTTAACTCTTATTCACTCATTATTCAAGTCCAATTAACACATTAACCCCATCTATTTCTTCAATACCGACCAAATATGATCATTAACGTGTTACTTGAACTTGAATTAGGGGTGAATAAGAGTTAAATTAGGAACTTATGAGAGGAAAAAGTGTATTTAGACGGAAATACACTTCAAAAAACTGGCGGAGTGACCTATATGAGGCACTTTTTAAACATTAGTGATCATATTTAGTCTGTCTAAAACATGAGTGATCTAACTGATATTTTTTTCAAACGTAAGTGATTTCAAAAGCCATTTGCCCTAAAAATTTGGAGTGTCGACAACACACGAACTATGAAGCTTTCCGGTGGATTGCTTCAAAGATAACGCGAAACCTATGCATCTTCATCAATGGCGAAAGCATGGATGGATAGAGATGCTTGCATGGTTAGCGAGGGAAGAAGACAACAAGTCCATTTCTTCCGCTACTCGAGCATGAGCTTTCGTTTATTTGCTTCATGATTTTCATTCTCTCGTATGAAGGTATATTTTCCTTGCGAACAGACGAAATTTGGTTGTAGGGGGGGCAATATTTTCATGTCCTGGTTATACTATAAACTACTACTGCAATGAAATATACATAAACTGAATTGATTGAATCAGAAAATTCCGAAAGGTGAATAAATAGCAAGGAAGGCTGCACGGCAATATACATAAACAAGCGCCCGAAGTATCAAAATTTGTAGTTGAATCCATCTCGATGGAATTACTATGGCACGCCTAAGAAATTAGAAATAGTAGATACCTTTTCATAACAGAACTACCAGAGAGCCTAGCTAGGTCAATTCGTACGGGAAACTATCTACACGAACCTATGTAACTATGTTACATCCTGATTCTAAGGCCGGACACCGTCTAATTACTGCTGCTTCACATCTTCAAAGACTAAATCTGGTATACTCATAGGAGGTGCCAATGTAGATACACACTTGAACTGGTTCAAGAGAATAAAGGTTGAATGATTAGTAAGCCGACGGTTATGGAGAGAATCAATTAGTATAACCATGATATTGTTCTATTACCTTGTGTTGATTGTACTTATTCCTCACTGCTACCAAAGAGCCGCCCCTCTTACACAATTGCAACTCATGGATGATTTGAACACATTCTTTGAGGTCAGCTGGTTTGTACCCCGAGAAACATTGTAACTTTGGATTCTACAAGAAAGTACAAGCATAGTCAGTATCAACCAGAGAAGGGAACATTAATCTGAGAAAGGGAATTAAAATGAACGCTTACCCAGGGGGGGGATTCTGGTTCAAGGGTGAACTTTGTCAAAAATATAACAGAAGCAGCAACCAATGAAGGAAGGAACCTAACACAACAATAGTCCAACAAACTCAACTCGGCCAAATAGCACACCATAAATTCCAATTGCAGATTAGGAGTCTGCAAAACGCAGAAACAACCATATGAGCACTAAATCATAAATGGGGAAAGGAACGCAGAAGTTTAGAGGCAGAGACTAAGAAATTACTTGATCACTTTCTTGTGCAATCCTTGTGAATCCTCTGTTTGGAGAAACACGAGAGATAACAAAATCAGTAAAAGCTGAAGAGTATGTGTATATTCCTTTTAGACAAAAATGAATATATAGATACCTAAGAAAAGTCCTAATGTTTGGACTGCCCATTTCAAACTTGAAAGCATTGAGAACATCAGCCTCCATCTTCACCACTTCCTTTTTCTTGTAAGTGTTATCCGTGATGTAACAGAAATCCTTCACTTTGGGAGGACTGATCTCCTCATACTTCCTACAAAACGAACATAAATCCTAAATTTAAGTATGCACCATTAGAAATACATACTGAATATAGTTACTACATGCCCATCAGCTAGAGGCTTACGACGCAATGAGCATTGACGAAACTCCCAAAAGCTGGAGGTTGTGTCTTTCAACAACATTCCTCGACATGAACAGATCAACATAGCTGATTGTAAGATGAAGGGTCTCAGGAAGAAGCTTGTACTCTTCGGCAACTTCAACCAACCAATCAACTAGTATCCCTCTCATGCTTGGAGTCACATCCTTCTGCACCTTCTCAAGGTAATTCGGCAACGGCCTCCTCTTTTCCTGATTCTGGACAAGCACAAAAATCCCAAATCAATTACCACAAAGCAACTACTCACTCCACCCCTAAAATATCATCCAATCTTGTATTTTGATGGTTGAATTTATTCAATTTTCAGCTAAACTTTATTTCAGTATGCCATATAATATTTGTTTAAATTATATCGAACGCTGATATAGTCAACATACTTTACAATTAATCCGATAAATCAAAGTTATACATATCAATTACGACTATAAAATCTGTTAATTTGACCAGTGTGCATCAAATTGAACAATGGTTCAGAAAAAGGGGTAGTACTCACAACTTCTATTACAATTAGTTCATCATTAATAATCTTTATATACACTTTCAGACAAAAAAGATCAAATTATATCATATATATATACACTGCATAAAAAATTTCCCCTAAATTCGATAAACAATAAATCAAAACCCTAACTTTCTACACTAAGGAAGTATCCAAACAATTTAAGTCTCCAACAAAACAAAAATTGCATTCTAAATATAGAAAAATATATAAACAATTTATTTCTATAAATAAACCAATACCAACCTCCATTTCACGTAGATATTTATAAATATCAGAGGCATAAGCAGCACACATCTGAGGATCCTCAACTTCTTCAAACCCTAAATTTTTCTTCTTCTTCACATCGATTTTTCTCAGTTTCACAGCCCTTTTGGAGGGTTTCAGAGGTTCTTTCACAAGGGTTTTCTTGAAACCCACATTTGACAAATTCTGAAGCTCACCCAAAACGACCCTGTTCTTCATCTTCTTCAATGGCTGGATTTGAGCGGTTATGGCTTCTGCCGCTCGCTTCTTCGCTTGCCGCGTCAGTATCACGCGATTCTCCTTATTCTCCATTGAAAATTGAACTGTGTTACTGGACAATTAAAATCAAACAACTTGAATGGAAGAACTAAAACTGGAAAGTTAAAATGGGAAAATTAAATAGAGAAATTGAAGTTGGACAATTGAAATGGGAGAATTTGAAATTGGAAAATTAAAATGGGACAATTAAATGGAGGAATTGAAGTTGGTCAATTGAAATGGGCGAATTTGAAATTGGACAATTGAAATGGGAGAATTTGAAATTGGACAATTAAATGGAGGAATTGAAGTTGGACAATTGATATGGGAGAATTTGAAATTGGACAATTGAAATGGGACAATTGAAATGGGACAGAAAGGTGGTGTTTGGTAGATGAAGAGAGTAAATGAATATGTAATGTGTTGTTAATGTTTTTTTAGAAGAAAAAAAAAAAGCGCGATTACAAATTTTTTGATTTTGCGCGGTGAAAAGTTTTGTTGATTTTTGAGTTTTAGTGAAATTTGGATGGGGTTGAATTTTGGGAGGGTACTAATTTGGGAAATTTGGGATTTGAGTATTTTAGGAGGGAGGGGGATCTAAGAGAATATACTTATTGAATAAAATCTGGTTTCTTAATTACTCCTATAATAAGCCAAAAGACATAATCACACAATGATATTTTGCTCATATGACACACCAATAGAAGTAGTGTTTTTCTCATGAGTGAAATTACTTTTTTACCCTCCTATTTGTAAGTGTAGTGTTTAATGAAATTTCATTCAGGGTTTAAATAGTCGTTTACTTTTAAGAAAATAGTAATTGGGTGTGTGTATAGTGGTTCCCGATATTTTGTGATTGGAATTGTGGTAACTTTTCATTGAATGTACACTTGTTATATCTTGGATTGATATAAGAATCCGCAAAATAGATTATTTAGGTAGATAATATTAGTCGAACCATACGTGACATGTTCGATCAAGAAATGGTTGACTAGAGAATCGAAGTCAAGATTTCACCGTTGCAAGTTCATTGATCCAACTAATTGACTATCCTTACGAACAATACTACAGAATTACTTGTGCTCGTTCTTATGTAAGATTCTTACACAGCAACATTTTGACAAGGTGTTTCGAAAAACATGACATATCTGATACCTTATGTTTGTTAAACAATCGGCATAATTTGTTTAGCGTGTTCGATAAATAACAAGTATATACAAGTGATAGTGTAGATCTGTTTCTCGCGGACTTTATATACCTAAAGGATACTTCTGGAGAATAGACGAACTTAAGGTGCATAATTTGATTCAAATTTTAACCTTACAGAGTTAAAAAGTTTTGTTCAATTTAGTATACTTTTTTACGATTTTTTAAGAAAATAATCAAACTTAAAATCTATATCAACACAGTAAATCTTTGTTAATATAAGAAATTGTGTGTGCCTTTTGATGGAATTTAGAACATATTATAACGAACGTTACAATATTAATTTTTAATCAAGATGTAATCCACATCGAGAAATAGCCACGAATCACTCGAACATTATACAAGAACTTTTTATGTGTGTTCTTGACAAAATGAGGAAGAAAAAAATGAAGTTTTCTTACTTCTTTTGGTTCGACTTTTCTAGGGGACGGGGAGAAAATTCTTTTGGTTTCTCACTTTCCAAAAGATGAGAATTAGAATTATATTAAGAATGTAACTAATTTTTACATAAATGGTGGAATTGAATGATGGGATTGAATTAGTAATCAAAGTGGTGGAATTCAATTCCACACGATAATATTACTACCTTCCAACGATGTCACTCATTTTACGGTTGTTCTAAATAATAATAATAATAATATTATTATTTTTATTATTATATATTCGGTTCGTTATTTGTGTGTCACATCTGGGCTTAATTAATATTATTATTATATATGCGGTTCGTTATTTGTGTGCCACATCTGGACTTAATTAATAGTAGTAACATAATATAATATTTAACCAAATATTAATATTACATAAATTACACACGACTCCTAATAAATCATCATAATTCGTGATAAATCAAGTGATCCTTCTAATATATTATTATTTTGAACTTAAATCTTAAATTAACTAATCTTTGAAACAATCTACAATAGACACACTTTATGAAATTTAAAATGATCTCATATTTTCAACACTCTGGTCGATTTTTTGTGTCGTGTGCCACTCTGTATATATCGAAAAGTCCAAACTTATGTGGAAATCTGGAAAGGTATAAACTGTATAGAGATCAGATCTTCTTGACCTAATGCTCTTATTCAGTTGCTTTAATGTTTTCATTAACAACATTGGTTTGCCGCTATGAAAACCCTAACAAAGTAATGTGAATTTTTCTCTATTAAAAAGGATTAAACTGAAAGGAATAACTATTGTCATCTATCGCAAGCTACTTCCCACGAGTACTACGTATGGAGGTCACAAAATGACCCTTTACTTTACTCAGAATTTAATGATCCAAATATAACATGATATGTAATTATGTACAATTATCTTACATTTTATTGTTAGTTCAAGATATGTGATAATATACTATATTCTTTCCGAAAAAGTTCGATTCAAATTTTATCCTTTCTTCGTACAAGAATATAATTACTTTATTTCCTTAGTGACTATGCCAATTGAATATCCAATTTTTGTTCATGTATGTACTTCTATATTAATATTAGTACTATTACTTTTATCATCAATAATTATTAATTATGATTATTCATTTATTAAGATGCACATTCTACATCGTAAGTCGATGTCCTTCCAGGTCAATATATAAGATCTTGAGTTACTCCCTCTTTGCCAGTTGGTTTTAGAGTGGAACCCCATAGACGCTTTGTAGCACCCCGCCCCGGAACACCGGGTCGGAACGTTATTTGATTTGATGGACTCACCTCACAAACCACCACGGGTCTTTCCAGCAGGTTTTGTCCTCACTCACGTGCTCACCGGGACACTTCCCAATGGGTCACCCATCCCAGAATTACCCCAGGTCAAGCAAGCTTAACTTTGGAGTTCTTATGAGTTGGACCACTGAAAAGAAGATGCATCTTGATGGTAGTACCAATCAAATCATATCAAACATATCACATCGCCCACCTTGGGCCGGGTATTACACGCTTAACATGGTATCACGAGCCAACCCCGAGTTAATGAGGCACGTGCAACCCCGCCGATGTTGTTCCGGCAGTTAATATCGGCGATGAATATTGTATTGGCATTTCTTCACTTGTTCTCCAGTGCTCATCGTGAGGCCGGCGTCACGATGAGCATCACGATGGAGGCACAACTTTTGTTTTAGAGGGCCATCGTGACCCTCTCATCGTGAGGGTGCCTCACGATGAGGGTCATGATGGAACCGAATTCCGAAAGGTTTTGAGCGAATTTTTCATACTTTATATGTATGGGTTTGAATCTTTTCAAGGGTAACTGTCATTTGTACACTTTCTCTCTGAAAATGTAACTATTCTCTCAACACAAACACCATTATATGTTGGGATTTTATACATGTTTTGCATATCAAATTATACAAAAACGTATAAACGATCGAATACAAAGTTCTAAAAATTCACATTTAACTATGAGTTTGTGTGTATACCTCTTGAAGCGTGTTTGAGTTGCACAGCGGAAGAGCAACCAGCGTTCCTCTCTCTAGTTAGTCCACACCAATGCTAGTTTGATTCCTTCCTTGAAGCAACTAGAGCTTAAGTGTATTTGACAAAGAATGAATCAAGAAAGAAACGATTTTCTTCTCTTGATGTTATTCTTGTTTTGGCCGAATAGAGAAGGAATAGGGAGTATTATTTCTTTTCAATTGTCTTACAAGTGAAAAGATGATAGTGAGAAGGTTGATATTTTGTTTACCATCAAATGGTGTTTATATAGTGGTGCTATAAACAAAAATCTTCCTTTCAATTATTCACCATTTATTACAATAATAAGTGTGTGATGAATTTGCGGTTTAATCACATTAAACCCAAAGATTCATCATTTATTTCAATAATAAGTGTGTGATGAATTTGCGGTTTAATCACATTAAACCCAAAGACGTAACGCCTCCACAATTAAGCACCAATTAATACAATATTAATTGTGTTTGAATTCAAAGTCAAACAAGCCAATTGAATTCCCCTTGATTCTTTGACATTTACACTTTTAACCCGGAAGTTTCAATCATATTGAAAATCAAGTGCATTTTATGTGTGTGACCTTCTAGGATCGAAATGACATTAGCCATATGTTAATAAAATATCAACCAAGTATTTTACTAACATATAAATCATGAGCGGGCCCTAGTAAAACCATCATGACCCCTAATGCATTTCGAATTCATTCCCAGCACGTATATTATTGTCAAACATAATATACGTATGAACTTAGCTTTAAATAAGTAATCACTACGAACAATCAAATTGTTCAACGGGCACTTATTATGACGTGTCAAACACCTCATAATTCTAACACTCCCACTTGCCCTTGGACGATTACTTGTAAAATGATTCTTTCGCATCGTGATTCTCACAGTCAAGCTATGGTAAGATATGTGTCACCATACTCTTGCACCTGTACTGTCTCGGATACATAGAATTAATGTGATACCCAGTACTGCTACTGGAGATGGCCATCTTAATCACCATTAATCTACCGAGATTTTATGAATCAATCGACATAACCGATTTGTGCGAATCCCCTCTGATGTACAACAATGTACCAACATGTTCCAAGTATGCCCAACATATGCCTTTATAGCCTCCCTTCTACAGGAGACGTTTGACACAGTCAAAGCACGCAAGTCTCATGCTAATGCATTCCCGCCATACAGGTCTAAGAATCAACATTTAACATAAGTTCGATGAGAAGTACTTAGGACACAGATATGTTATCTTCTAAGTTTTCTCATGGCGGTCGAATCCAGTATCATAGCTTGGACTAGTTCCAAGATATATACCCATGTGCATGACTAGAGTACATTTACTCCCTTTCTTGTCTAAGAAACGTGACCAAGACAATCATGTACATACTGATCATTACAATGTTCGATTCCAATCAGTGAACATTTGAACAGGGACAAGTTATCCCCTTGCTTCTAGGCTTAGTAGAGGGTCTCTCATTTGGGATCCTCAACCCCAAAGACCTCTCTAGAAGACATGGACAACAATGGAATCAAAATAAAGATATATGTATGAAAAGATAGTCAAACTATAAACATACATATATTTGAATCAATTATTCAACATAGTCTTATTAGGACTTCACTATGACAAAATACAAAAATATAGCTCCCACTAAACCTAACACCATCCAAGCATATATCTAAGTCTAACACTTGATACATGCTTATCATGTTTGCCGTGAGGCAACGGTTTGGTCAATGGGTCAACTATGTTATTGTCTGTATATACTCACATCTTCTCGTTTCGTGATATCACGAATAATGTGATACTTTCTAAGCACATGCTTGGAGCGGTGATGTGACCTTGGTTCCTCGGCATGAGCAATTGCACTAGTGTTATCACAATATAACACTACCGGCTTGTCAATGCTAGGCAAAACACCAAGTTCACTCACAAACTTCTTAATCCAGCATGCTTCCTTTGCAGCATCTGATGCTGCAACATATTTAGCTTCCATTGTAGTATCTACCACAGTGTCTTTCTTGTTACAGCACAAAGACACTGCGCCACCATTTATGCGAAACACATAACCAGACTAAGATCTAGAATCATCTTTGTCGGTTCGGAAGTTCGCATCGGTATAGCCTACAACCTGTAACTCATTATCTCCCCCATAGACAAGACACATGTCTTTAGTATTTCTCAAATACTTAAGAACGGCCTTTACGGCCTTCCAGTGCTCTTGTCCTGGACACGATTGATAACGACTTGTTACACTCAAAGCGTAAGAAACGTCAGGTCGTGTACAAAGCATGGCATACATGATAGATCCTATGGCTGAGGCATAAGGGATCTTGTTCATCTTCTCTATTTCGATGCTGTCTGTGGGACTGTCAGCACGACTAATAGAAATGCCATGTCTCATAGGGAGATTACCTTTCTTGGAATTTTCCATATGGAATCTAAGTAATACCTTATCAATATAAGTGTTTTGACTCAGTCCAATGAGTCTCTTAGATCGTTCCCTATGGATCTTAATTCCAAGAATGTACTGAGCCTCTCCTAGGTCTTTCATAGAGAAACATTTGCACAACCATGCCTTGACTGATTCAAGCATGGGTATGTCGTTTCCTATGAGAAGAATGTCGTCTACATATAGCACGACAAATGCAATGTTGCTCCCACTAACCTTCTTGTATACACAAGAATCTTCTTCACATCGAATGAATCCAAACTCTTTGATTGATTCATTGAAGCGAAGATTCCAACTCCTAAATGCTTGCTTCAGACCATAAATAGATCTTTGAAGTTTGCATACTTTCTTAGGCTCTTTCGAGCTTGTGAATCCAGGAGGTTGTGTCATGTACACATCCTCTTCTAGTTTCCCGTTAAGGAAAGCTGTCTTCACATCCATTTGCCAAATTTCATAATCATAGTATGCGGCAATGGCTAAGATAATCCGAATGGATTTAAACTTAATGACTGGAGAAAAAGTTTCATCTACCATGAATTTGTTTGAAACCTTTAGCTACTAGTCGAGCCTTATAAACATGGACATTTCCATCTTTATCAAGCTTTCGTTTAAATACCCATTTGCATTCGATGGGTCTATCACCCCTCGGCAAATCAATCAATGTCCATACTTCATTATGGTACATTGAGTCCATCTCAGATTGCATGGCTAGGAGCCATTCATCAGCATCAGGTTGTTTCATGGCTTCCTCACAAGTTGAGGGTTCCCCGCTTTCAATCAGGAAAAATTCCCCATACCATCTATCGGGTTCCTGACGGGACCTTTCGGATATCCGAGGGATGTTTTGAGTATCAGCAGGCTCGTCTACGGTTTCCCGTGGATCGAGTTGAACCTCTTCTTCATAAGAGGGGTCCACCTCCTGAGGTGATTCAGCTAAAGTACTAGTACCTGCTACATCACCCTCTTGAACAATTTCAAGAGTCTCATTATTCTTATATCTCTTTGTAATGTATTCTTTCTCAAGGAAAGTTCCATTACGAGCCACGAAAATCTATTTTCGGGATTGAGATAAAAGAAGTATCCCTTGGGTTCCGTAGGGTAACCAATGAAATAACACTTGTCGGATTTGGGTCCAATTTTGTCTTTGTTAACTCTCTTAACATAGGCCTCGGATCCCCAAATCCTTAAGTACCCCAGTTTGGGAACTGTCCCAAACCACATCTCATGTGGGTCTTAGGTGCTGAATTGGTTGGACATTTGTTTAGTGTGGAAGCGGCAGTTTCCAATGTGTAACCCCAAAACTAGATGGGAGTTCTGATGTGCTCATCAATTGATCGAACCATATCTAATAAGGTTCGATTTCTCCTTTCGGAGACACCATTGTGTTGTGGTGTACCAGCAGGTGTGAGCTGTAATACAATATCACACTCCTTTAGGTGTTGCAAGAAGTCATGGCTCAAGTATTCTCCTCCCATATCGGAGCAAAGAATCTTGATTGTCCTGGCGAGTTGGTTTTCTTCCTTCTGAAATTCTTTGAACTTTTCAAAGGCTTCACTCTTATGTTTCAACAGATATACGTAACCGTATCTGCTGAAGTCATCGGTGAAGGTAATGAAGTATAGAAAACCTCCTCTAGCAGGCGTGTTCATTGGGCTACATATATCAGTATGTATGATTCCCAATAAATTACTTGCCCTTTCACTCGTACCAGTGAAAGGTGACTTGGTCATCTTGCCTAAAAGACATGACTCACATTTGTCATAAGATTCAAAACCAGATGACGTAAGAATTCCATTGTCATGGAGCTCTTTAATGCGTTTGTCACTTATATGACCGAGTCTGTAATGCCATAGGTATGTCGGGTTCAAGTCATCAAGCTTGTTCCTTGTCATGCTAATGTTATAGCATTAATACATGATGGCAGAGTAGCAGTGGTCGAACCACTCTTCTCGTCTGCCAGGTACTTCTTGCAGTTTCTCTTCCAATGGTCAACTATCTCATAGTAATGAAACTTGTCATCCTTTTTGGCATCCTTCTTGGATGCCTTCTGAGTAGGAGCCGTTGCACGAGGGGCAACCCTTTGTCTTGCCTTTGACACTTTTCTTCTTCTTGAACTGTTTCTTGTTCTGAATAGTCAAAACAGAAGAAGAAGAAGAAGTGTCTCTAGCCTTCCTGATGTTTTGTTCAGCATTGTTGATTATACCATGCAGCTCAGACAACGTCTTGTCATATTGATGCATGTTGTAGTTCAACACAAAATCACTGAACGAATCAGGCAGCGACCTAAGAATGATATCTACAGACATCTCATTAGAGACGGGTGCCCCCAACGAGCCTAGTCTTTCGACTAAGCCCATCATCTTGATGACATGGGGACTTGATGGCTGTCCATTGCCTAGCTTACAGTCAACGAGAGCACAAACAGATTCGTATCTCTCATTGCGTGCCTCCTGCTGGAACAAGTTTTCCAGCAGGCGGTACATATCGTAAGCGTTGACCTTTTCGAATTGAATCTGAAGATTCGATTCCATGTTGGCCGACATTAAGCATTGGACATCTATAGAATCATTCATGTGCTGTTTATAGACATAAAACTCCTCCTCATCAGTGGGAGGGACGTTAGGAAGCATGCTGGTGAGCACGTAGTCTGTTCTCTCAGACTTGAGAACAATTCTCAAGTTGCGAGCCCAGTCATGGAAATTGGTGCCGTTAAGTTTGCATTTCTCCAAAGCGGAGCGGAGAGACTTAGAGTTCTTAGCGTTTGTAGACATGATAACTACGGCGAAAAAAATGCAAATGAATAACTCAGATAAGCATGTCATAGCGATAATTCAAAATATCTAAATATTTGAACTCATACAATGTGTTCACAATCCTACTAAAACACACAATGTATCCGAGAACTCAGATAATTAATAATCGAACGGCAGCGCGCAACATTTCGACTACCAATCATGTGAGTAGGTGAATGATCACCATTTATGCCGGGCATAATTCTCGGTGTCACCAAAAATCTTACAAGATTGCATTGGTGACAACTTTTGCCAACAGGCCCAAATCTGATTATGGGAATCACTGTTCAAGTAACCTGAGCCTACTGACGAAAGTCAGAATGAACAATCGAAGCCCGATTCTGAATCGGAAATCATTCGATTATTCCATCGGGATCAAGTCATAGGACATGTCATGTCTGCCAATCTGGCAGGTCCATGCATACGTATGTCTTATTCCGACTTTAGGGTCAGGTATGGCAAATTACTTGACTTAAGGTAGGATTAGTTATAAATATATAATCATGATCATACATGCATATATACATTCACTCAAGCAAGAATATATATCATATGAGCATGAAAATTAAGAATTATAACGCAAATAAATGGGATTAGTGATATGATCTAAAAACCGAAAAGAAAACTAGACTTAATTCTAAACTAAGTCTTCAGTCCTCCTTCAGTTCCTTCGGTGGCTTCGTCTTCTATTGATTACAATCACACGTGGTGATAAATAATTGACACGCAGGTCAATGTAATAAATAATAAAATAAAAGTGACACAAGTCGTCATAAAATAGCACGCAGGCTATATTTCTTTTTGACACAAGTCGTCATATAAAAGACAGTACGCAGATTGTATTTCAAAAACCAGATCATATCACTTATCCCAACATTCATTCACAATGAAAATAAAACATCCAATATATCAAAATATATATAATACATGAATTAAGTCAATTAAAACATGTAAGGATGTCAAATAAGGTACACACAATTATAACACATATATGTAATAAATTGTACATCAAATGTAACAACCAAATCAATAACTCATAGGTTTTACATAATTAATTAAGGCCTTTAATTTTAATTAATAAGCATTTAATATTATTTATAACCAATATAAATAAAATTAACAACTAATCATATTAGTGCTATTAATTAAAATATTGTAACATTAAAATCTAATCAAATTATCATACAAGTTATAATAATTTAATTAATTTTCTTCTGACAATCAAAAGTCAAAATACTAGAATAGCCAAAATATTCACAATAATTAATAAAACAAAATCCAAAACAATTTTAGGACCATTTTAATTATGTGAACAGTCGTGAACAGTGTTTCGTGAACAGTGAAATCGGAATCACTGTTCATCCAAAAAACACTGTTCATCCGAATAGTGTTCCGAACTTTTCGGATGAACACATGGCTATTCAAAAATCATTTTCGAGCACTTAATAAATCCAAATAAATCCAGAAAAATTACAGTAGACTCGAAAATCATTCTAGTATTTGATTTATATTTTTTTTCAGAATTTTAGAAAAATATATACAGCCGTTAAAACACTGTTCAACCGAATGGTATATCAAATCCGTTCGGGTGAACATATGACTGTTCAAATGTCAATTTCGAGCACTTAAGAAATCCAAAAAATTCCAGAAAAATTTCAGTTAACTCGAAATTGACTCTAATATTTTATTTATATTTTTCCAGAATTTTATAAAAATATATACAGCCTTTAAAACTGTTCAAACGAAGGGTATATCAAATCCGTTCGAATGAACATATGGCTGTTTCAAACATTTATTTCGAGCACTTAACAAATCGAAACAATTCCAGAAAAATTACAGTAAACTCGAAATTCAATGTACTGTTTGAATAATATTTTTCCAGAATTCTATAAAAATATATACAGCACTTAAAACTGTTCAAACGAAAGGTATATCAAATCCGTTCGGATGAACATATGGCTGTTTCAAACATTTATTTCGAGCACTTAACAAATCGAAACAATTCCAGAAAAATTACAGTGGTCTCAAAATTTTGTCTACTGTTCGAAACATATTTTTACAGAATTTTAGAAAAATATTTACAGGCCTTAACAATTACATAATTGCACAATACACATAATGCACAACAACCTTAATTGATGATATCAAAACATACACATATGATATTATAATTTATGAAATCAAATTTCAAGACATTTAAAGTGAATTAGAACATATGTACCGGGCTCATGATGCCACTGTTGGGATTTTATACATGTTTTGCATATCAAATTATACAAAAACGTATAAACGATCGAATACAAAGTTCTAAAAATTCACATTTAACTATGAGTTTGTGTGTATACCTCTTGAAGCGTGTTTGAGTT